>VUQR01031738.1:0-17827 GCA_015108515.1 Hemichromis elongatus | reverse complement strand
TGAACTGTTTCTGTTGCTTGGGCTCTCCCACTATGTCTGCATGCATGTACAGTCCACAGTATGTGTGGTCTACCATAGCTTATCCTACTGAAATGGTCTACTTGTATCTCCTTCCCTCTCTCTGTATGAATAAGCATGCCTGCTCCAAATCTCAGCAGTCTGGGAGGAGTAAACTATTTAGTCTGGTCATTTGCCCGCCTCTTTCTTACTATATTTGTCTGTGTGCATATGTGCACGTCAATGAAGATAAATTAAAAATGGTAGTATGTATATTTATATGCCTGAATAATATGTGGAAGACTCCAATGTCTCTTCTCTTCTCTTCTCTTCTCTTCTCTTCTCTCTTCTTTCTTCCAGAAATATGGAAGTCTCTGTCTTTTATGAACTATTTTTGCCCTAGCAGAAGGCAGTAATGTTGCCATGAGCCTGTGTTTTATTCAAGAATGAATAGGCTATCATTACATGTAGCAAAAAATATTATCCACAACACTTGCTCAAATGTAATCATATATCACTGTTCTGGTTCTTCTTCCTCTGCCTCTCGGATTGTTTCCATACACTGCTTGTTTCAAATTTCAACACACCCATCCAGACTGAGCACTCTGAACTGGCTTATATTTGTATCATCGCATCATTAGCAACAAATGTAAACTATTGTGATTTGTTGGGTTTAAGAAATGACATCTGTGCTGTTTAACCTCTGCCTCCTTTGGCATCACAAGTGAATCATTGTGCAAAAATGTGTTTTTAGGGAAGAAGTATGACTTTTGCAGAGATCTGCAAATTCTATCTAACTAGATAAAAGCCGGTTAATATTTTGCCACATAAGCAACTTATTTATCCCGATCAGTCATAGTTTGAGATAGTGTTTCAGCACTAACTAACTAAATAATTCATATTACATAAGCTGTTTTTAAACTACCATACTTATCCATATTATGACAACAACAGCAAGGCAAATAAAACAAAACAGTGCAAAAAGTTGCCTCTGTGACATAAGGGATGTTAATTATAGTGTTATATTGGCAGTTAATGAAACCTCAGATTGAAACCCCTGTCAGTGCTCCTTAGAGTTCAAAAAGCAAGCAGTCTAATAAGAGACCAATAAGAACAAGAGGACTTCTTAAGCAAGAAACTCAAGGAATGGAAATGTTTTATTATTTGCTTTTCACCACTATCCAATGTGTCCAGATGAGGCAGAGAGAAGGTGAACTGATAGTATCTGCATATGTGGTTTTCACCATGAAGCATGAAGGAGGTGTAATGGTGGAGAGATGGATTTTGCTGGCCTCCACAATCACCTAACCTAAACCCAGCTGATGGTGGATTGAGATGAGTTGGGTGTGCAAGAAAAGTTTGACAATGTGGGGAAGTTGAAGTGATGTAAAGAACAGACTAGCAGACTGAACAGCCAGTAAAGCAGGCAAATGAGTGAATACAGATTTTCCTTACTGAACTTATATAAGCTTCATATTGAAAAAATGGCTGCCCGATCTGATGAGTCTTGATTATGCTGCAGCATTTAGGTTGTCAGGTCAGAATTTAGTGTAAACCACATTAAGGCATTGATCCATCTTGGCTTCTATCAACAGATCAGGGTGGTGGCTTTGGGACCCCTAGAACCAATCTAGCATTGTTTAAATACAGTACCTGGGTTTTTCTATTGACCATGTCCATCCCTTTGCAATCAAATGGCCTCCAAACAAATTAAATAGATGTTTTATAGTATATGTATATGTTTTATACAGTGCCAAAATTAATAATAGAAAAATCTAAAATAAAGTTGTGTTCAAACTTGTGGCTCACGCTTTCAATCACAGGGCGGTTTTATGGTTAGACTGGGCTCCAATAAATTGCCGAGCCAAAGATAGAAGTGAGAAACCAAACGTTGTAAAACCTGATTTAGAAAGACATTCATATGTTTACCAGTTTATTTAAACTGTTAAACATTTACAACACCAAGCCTCTAAATAGAGTATATGAGTATATACAATATGATAATTATTATATTATCACCTATTACAGCAGTTATACACTACACACAGCACAATTGACTTTTACAATTACCCATTTATATAAATACACAGAGATAAAAGAAGCTAGAGTGCTACACCCTTTACACTTTGAGTCATAATTAAGCTGAGGTGTTTACCCAGTGTGTGTGTGTGTGCGTGTGTGTGTGTGTTAGGCATAATGTGTAAGTAAGTGTGTGGTTCATTAGGTGCTGTGGACTAAAACAAACCTGGAGTACTTTCTCCTCTGAATATTATCTCTGCTTTAGGGACATCTTGCACAACACAACTGCTTTAACAAAAGGACACACACACACACACACATACACACACACATCCATGCAGTTGTGTTTCTGTTACAATAATTCACCATAGAGACTGGTGGAAAAGACGCTTACAAAATGCTGAAGGGCTGGTATACATAACCTCCCTTGCACTTTAGCGTAAGTCTATGTTTTGGAAACTCAAGCCTGCAGTCAAAGCCCCTTACAGCAAGCACCTGTGGAGCTGTGTTTTTACACACACACTAACACACAACAAGGGTATTAGGAGTGTGAACGCCTGAAGGACTCAGGTCCCCTACAAGATTTCTTCCTTAGTAGTTTAGTAGCCTTCTCTCCCCCTGTATTGCTCTTTGGTTGCTTCTCTTGTCAGATCTCTCTCCATATATTAAGCTAAATCGCAAATGGACCACTCAGCATGAATTACAGGGTGAGACAGGATTATGCCATAATGTTCACTTTATTCCACACTTGCCAACAGATAATAAATGAGGTGTGATTACAGTCTCTTTATCTAATTCGCTGGGATACACACAGACACATATAGTTTGTGATCTCACGCTCCTTGGGGGTGCTGCTGGATAAAGGAGCTGTTGCTGTAATCCTCTTGGCTGCTGCAGTCTCTCCAGCTCTAGGCAGATTTGTAGGGAAGGCAAGGAGCCAAGAGAAGAGGAGAAGCTGGTAAGGCAGAAAGGAGCTAACATAATTGGTGTTAGTGAATAAAAGATCATGCGATATCCATTTATGCCCGGCATACTTTGTTTAGATTGTTTTATTTACTGGCTTTCTGTAAAACCTGAAATCACTTAGCAGCCATGAATTGAGATGTTATCTCTTGTTTTATATCCATGGCTTGAGTAGAGTGCTAACTGGAGTTTCATAATCTAATTCATTTGCTAAAGTGATGCTGAAGCATTAACCCCCACCCCTCAGTCTCAGAATTTTAACCCACATGAGTGTAAAAATATAGTCACAAGACAAAGAAAGCACCCCCTCTTTCAGGTTTTATGTACCATGACATAATAAAAAAATAATATAGTCCCTAGCAGGTCTGAAAATATGACCTCAACAGATTACATATTACACTGTGTAATTATATATATATATATATTAAAATAAAGCCAAAATGTTAAAGTAGTGTGTGAAATACCAAACTCCTCCTTACTGTTTCCACAGGAATTGCGAGGATAAGTATCTGCTAAAATGCTGCTAATCAAATGCACTTGATTAACTGATCATCAGCAAGTGTGAGACTTCATTAAAGGAAGAAGTGGTCTGGAGCATTCAGGTGGGTGATGACACAGTGACACAGTTGTTCTTGCACATCAAAGGAAGTGTTATTAAGGCCATTTCCAAACTTTCTGAATTGGAAGTTCATCATTTTACGATGAGAAAGATTATTTACAAGAGGAAAGCAGTCTTCTCAGGAGTGGACTTCTCAAGGTCCTGGGTCATGAGACCCAGCGTTTTGTGTTTAGTATTAGTATTATCTTATATTTCAGATTAATTATTGTTCTCTTGTTCTTAGGGTTTTGGTTCTTGGGTTTAGTGTTTTGTTATACCTACCTGTCTCTTTCCCTGAAAGGCAGGGACAGCTCAGTAGGTAGAGTGGTGTCAACATGATCGGAAGGTTGGGGTTTGACTCCACTGACTGGCTACCCCGAGGTACCCCTGAGCAAGGTACCGTCCCTGGGCACTGCATTGGTGGCTGCCCACTGCTTCACCGTGTGAATGGGTTAAATGCAGAAAAATAATTTCCCTACGGGGACTAACACATACACATTAACCCGGTGCTCTGTCCGTGTCCCTGTGTTTGTGAATTTCCTGCTTTACTTTGAAGCTGAAGCTGTGTTCTCCCCTGGTGTGTCATTCCCTCATTACCTTGTGTGTATTTACAGCGTGTGTTTACCTGTGGTCATTGTCGCCCCGTCTGTGTTAACTGGTGTATCTCTGCTTCCCATCCCGTGTGTCTCTCTGCACATTATGATTTTAGGTTTGTTACTAGTTTGTTACTAGTTTTCCCAGTCTATTTATTTCTTAGTTCTGTCTACATCATCCTTCCTTTTGTTTGTTGTCACCTCCTGTAAATCGAAGCTTACTCCTCGCATCCATGTCAGTACCTGCGTTTCTCTCAACACCACACAACTCCTGCCACGGACGTGACAGGACTTTCCAGCAAACTCATTCTAAGATCAGACTCTACAATGCTTAGAGAAACTACAAGACCCCAAACCTTCATATTAGACTCTACAGGATTCAGTTAGCATGTTAAGTGTCAAAGTTATAAGCATAAAGTTAGAAATGATAGAAACGGCCTGATGGTTTGAGTTTGTTTTGTAACCACGGGACCTGGGTAGCTTGCACTTATTCAGTCAAACATGAACTACTCTCTACACCAAAGTATTCTGGAGGTCAAATGTGAGGCCCTGACAGATAAAACCTGGTCCTGAGACATCGAACAGCACAACGATCCCCATATAGCAGCAAATCTGCAACAGAATAGCTCAAAAAAAGTGAACTTAAACAAATTAGTCCTAAAGGGGCCTTTACAGAGTCGTGCATAAAAATAACAAATGAATGAATAAATAATATTAATAATAAAATGCAAACCTCACGTCATGCAGAAAACACTTACTTTGAGTTATTGCTTCTAAACGCAGTTCTGCAAGCTAATGAATTATGTGCATAGTTTTCCCACACACAGTTTCTATATTGTGGTTTTGCTTTTGTTACAATAATAATGACACAGTATAGTATGTCACGTGTTGTTGATATCAGGTTGTATTGAAATCATTTTGAAACCTGCTAGGTACCAGATGATTTTAAAAAAAAAGTTTTGATATTTGAAACTTTAGAAAATGACTGCAGGCTAACACGTCACTTCCCTCACTTTATTTAGTCATAATCTGAATAAATTAAAAATATGAAGTCTGCCTTTGTGACATCAGCTAAGATACTCAAAACTGCATGTTCATACAAACAACAGGCCGTTCCTAAAGATGTCATGTTGCTTTTGGTTTGCACTGGATAAGGTGTGAAGCACAGAGGTGCAGATTATAGTTGAGTCCAGACCTTTGAAGTGAGGTGTGCAGGGTGTTGCCTTTCATTAGTTTAACACCTTAATGTCAAACACAGCAGCACTGAGTGTCTGTTTATTCTTATAATAAGAGAATAAACAGACAAGATGGTTAGAGCAACACACAAAATGTCAATCATAGCTCTCAGTCAGTAGCAATACTAAAAGGAATCCACTAAATAAAGAGGACATGCGACAAATTTGTTCAAGACAGTTAATCTAAAAGATTGCACACTCTCATTTGTCTTTAACCCTTTCACGCATACTGGTCACTACAGTGGACAGCTGTTCAAAGGCTGTTTTCTCGTATTTGTGTCAGTGTACCTGCACATAAAAGACTACACGCATGAATGGGTTAAATTGCTTGTATTACAGGTTACATTGTGATTTAATTCTTTGAATGGAAGATGATTTGCATTGCTGAAAAAAGTTCTGTGAGGTTTTTCCACGAGGTGCTTGTATGTTCTGCATTGGTCCTTTGGGCACACACAGCACTACGGGACAAAATCCAAAGGATGGCACATTCATTTTGCACAAATAACTACATTTTATAGTGAAGACATTTTTTTAAGGTAAGGTTGAGGCTAAATTTGGGTTAGGGTTATGGTGAGGTAGGGTCAGACTTAGGGTTAGGAGCCAGTCTTTTCATTCAAAGTTCATAATATGAAGCTCCAAGGCTCTACAAATCAGTTCTGAGCTGGCCTCCAATATTTTAAGTGCTTCAAAGAAATTGGTAAAACACTAAAATGCTGCCCATGTTTGTCTGATCAACTTTGTCTTGTTTGGTGAGATGCACATTCACAGGTAGTTAACAGCATTCACAAACCTGCATAAGATTTGTGCAACAGTTTTCAAGTTTCGTCAAAAGAAAAATATTCCAGCTGGAATATTGAGTTTTTTGTATTTACACATAAAAATACAATGAAAAAAAATAGGATTCTTTAAACACAAAGTCATTCCTGGAATAAATCCATGAGAACAGACATTTTTCGTCTCTCTTCTTTTTAAATGTTCTCACAAAGTTCCTAGCATACCACTTTCAACCTTTAGAGACAAGTGACAAATGGTTTCTGGCTGTTTCTTGTTAACTCAGACATGACTCCAAAGATGGCAACATCGGGGTGAACTATGAAGCACAAACAACCAAAATATCAACCAAAATAGCTCACAGATCACCAACTTGCTGTGCCAGTTGTGACTTGAATGTCTCCCATAGCGTGTGTGTGTGTGTGCGCGTATAGAGAATTGTGATATGGGGGAGACACAGCTCCTGTCATCACTTAAGAGAACAAGTAGGGGAGGAAACATTTTCCCACCACTGCCAAGGATACAAGATGATCAGTGAAAAGCAAAAAAATGCTTACACACGCTCAAATATACAGTAACTCTGTAACTCTGTGGGGGAAGGCTGGAGATAAAGACACAGCAGCTGTTTTGATTCTGAGCATTCATACTCAGGGATGTAAAGACACAAGCAATGTGGCGACGTTGTGGGCGGCTTTGGCGTGCGTGTTCATTTGAAACAGGATCCTTTTCACTTGTCGTGCAATAAAAGAACAACATGCAAGACTTGCACTGAATACAAAGCTCCTTGATAAAGCCAAGTGTTTACAGTATAGTAAAATGCCAGCGCTAATGGGCCAGAATAAGGAGAGGCGGGTAATCCTCCTGCAACATGGACGCTGATATTTTAAAATGAGCAACAAAGCCAAGATGTGTTATTAAAAATGAATTCAGCGGCCTATAAAAGAGCTAACGAGGCTTTGTGGAACATTTCTTTGTTTAAAGATGGAAATGTAATGTTTGCCTCAGGAGGAATCCACAGATTGAAAACTTACTCTGCCATGCTACTTTCATGATCAAAGCAAAGGCCATACACACACACATACACGAACACACGCACACAAACGTGCACACGCAAACCCTTAGGCCTTTGGGTGTGAAGCCTCGGCAGGGTGTGATGAACTGCAGCATTGTTACAGATCGTTGCAGGTGTCCAGCACTTTTTCTCCTCAGACCTTCCCTCTGGCTTGAATGTTGTGACAAATTTTGTGAATAAAAGGTAGTCGAGGTCATAAAACCATCTCAGAAACACTTCAGAAAAACACCTGCACAATTGAAAATTCCCACTGCACATAGAAACAGATGTACAAGTACAAAGACACATCAACAGCTAATGCATGCAAACTTAGACCAAAACTGAAGTCTTCTGTCAGTGGAGGGAAAACAGTGTGGACAATATTCCTTGCATGTGCGTGTGTGTGTGTGTAAGCAACACAGGTGCAGTCAGGGACACCGAGGAAGAAACAACGCTCTTGCCCTTTGAACTTGATCTTGAAAAGAAAGCTGCTTTTGCTTCCTGTCAAATAAGCTTAACTGTTATGCCTTCAAGCTCTAGTCAGCACAAACTGGTCTGGCAAAAACTACAAGCCATTCATTTATTCACAAGAAGCTCTCGAACCATTTCAAAAGTTTTATTCACACTCTTGTCTGAAATAACTCTAGTGACAGCTATTGTCATTTTATGGATTTCTTTTTTGATTTGTGGTGTTGCACTTGAAAGATATTGTTAGAGTACAGGTGACAATCATAAATTTTGTTTCAGTTAATTTCCAAAAGTGTTTTTCTTTTCTCACTCTCTGGCAAACCACTCCAGGGAGGATCTGCCTGATTTACATTGCATTCATTGGTGTTTGTTAGGTGGGAATTAAGGCTTGCTTGTGTCCCCATTCAAGGTTAGGAATTTTTTTCTCTTTTTGCTTTTCTTCCCTCAACTTGACTCAGTGGCTAATACTTACAAGTTAGTGATGACAGTGAAAAAAAGTGAGGAAACACTCAGCTTAAATGATAAAGAGAGAAAATAGAACAAACGAGGCTCAATCTGAATTGCCCACGAGAAAGTGGACAATGGAAAGTAACGCTTTAATTGGTGCGGTGATGATATCTTAGCGATGACCCTGGCCCCGCAAAACTTTAACATCCTGGAGGTAAAGACCAGGAAGTGGAGGAGGAGGGAAGCTTGAGAGGCCATAAGTGGAGCCTGAGTAGCTCCTTTATCAGCTTGCTGATAGGAGACAACTGTGTATGTGTGTGCCAGAGCTGCTCAGTGCTTTGCTTGTCTCTGCTTATCACCGCTAATTAAAACATTTGGATTCTTCTGGCTGGCTTTGGAGGAGTTGCTGTGTGTCTGAGCATGTGCGTGGGAGACATGAGAGCGGAGAGGAGTCAAAGGAAGGAAATGTTGCAGCTTGAAAGACTTCCTGTCCATCTATGGACAGAAGGGCTCAACACATACTTGCTATCAACAGCTGACAGACATGCTGTTTCTACAGAGACTTGTTTAGAGACAGCTGTGTTTTCTGCATGTTCAGGCTAATAGTCCAAAATGATTTTTATCTTTTTTATTATTTGTTGCTCATCATATGTAATAGCACTTCATGTCCAAATACATTAAAAAATACATATATAATCTGTTCATATAAACATAAATACAATTAAGAGGTACAGAGGGACAAATCCATTTATGGTACTTCCTGATTTCTCACAAGCTTCACCTTTGCACTCCTTCTTAACTCTCAGGCCCTCATCCCTGAGCTATCTGTGTCTGCTCCTAATGGACACAGCACACACAAACACACACATACATGTAGAAACACACACAAACAATAAAGACTATACCTACTTCCTTAAATATGGCCCTGCTCTTCATGGGTTGGGGTGATTGTGGCTCAAAGAGTTCATCTTGTAATCGGAAGGTTGCCGGTTCGAGCCCCGGCTCCGACAGTCTCGGTCGTTGTGTCCTTGGGCAAGACACTTCACCTGTTGCCTACTGGTGGTGGTCAGAGGGCCCCAGGGCAGCTGTGGCTACAATGTAGCTCACCATCACCAGTGTGTGAATGGGTGGATGACTGTAAATGTAAAGCGCTTTGGGGTCCTTAGGGACTAGTAAAGCGCTATATAAATACAGACCATTTACCATTTATAAGATCTGGGTGGGCTCGTCTCTGCATCCTTTCTAATCCTTGCCATGACCTCTGTCCCCACCCGTACCACCACAGCGGTGGGATAACTACATTTCCTAACACACAAAATACCCCTGATCAAATTAAACAAAAAACAGCATATTTTCATAAAATGCCTAATGTTGGTAAGAAAAACAAAACATGTCACCTTCTTCCCAAAGTGTTGAGTCTGTTCATCTGGACGCAGCATTTCGAACAGAATCAACTTTTGGGATTTCCTTACCTGGATGATTGAGCATGCATCAGAACATATCACTTTCTTACGCTGCTGCGTGATCACGTAACGGACTTACCAGCATGCCAGAGGAACAATGAGGGCTGATTATGTGGAGCCTGCTCGAACTGTGCAGAAAGGTGTCATATCTAATTCCTTTTGAAACCATGAGGCATATGAGTGCTGATGTGGTTGCCCTATGATGGATGGGCCTTCCCCTGGGGTAGCTGATGTCTTTTGGCTTTACTGTAAATGTTTACATTCCTACTTGCACTGATGCTATCTGCTAATAGTTTCTGGGACAAGCCTGAGGAGTCCTCTGGGTGGGATTATTTGCCGTGTGTGTGTCTGTCTGTGTGTGTGTGTGTAAGAGAGACAGAGAGGAAGAGAAAGACAGAGACCAGGTCAAAGAAAAGCAGATCTGTCTTTATACTCGGGGATTAACCATGACCCCTCTCTTTCCTGAGTCCTGCCCTGTGACTCCTGGGGGGGCGCCATTTTCTTCCCAGAGCAGAAAAAGACATTTGGCTCTCTCTGACGGTACAATCAACAACTGACAGACTCTGAGCACGCTCGTGAGAGGGCAGCCTCTCCCAGTCTCAGTGTGGCGTGAGCTCTAAATCTGTTCATTTCACTGAGAAGTCTCGGTGCCAGCAGCCGTTATGTGACCGTGGTATTGTTAAATCAACAAGGCCCTTAAGAAAATAATTCCTATTGCAATAGGCGCATCGGAAATGCATGTATAATTGCTGCTCAGGAGCCTTGTGAGAATGCTCTGTCAATAGATCTGTATCTTAAAAGTGCAGCCAAGCATGGATTAGGTGAGGACTGCCATTCCTGTGTTGCACACTACAGAGGCAGCCCCACCCTCGAGGCATTCCTCTGCAACATAAAAGACAGCAGGTAATTACCTGTTTCCACCGCCATTATTAAGTGTTATTTAAATCTGCTATTAATACTTTGTTAAGTTGTGGGAGCTGGTGCGAGTGATTGTTCAAAGAGGCAGACAAACATGTTCTTCTGCACCGCTGTCTGGCTGTCTCTTCCCTTTCTTTCACTCGCTCTCTGCTGTCTTCGGGCGTGCTCATGAGAAGACACAAGAACAAAGCACAACTCAAAATGTTTATATACTTAAGCATCACATTTAGAGTAATGTTTCACAGCTCAGTGGACTACTGGCTGGAGCACATTCCAGGGCATAAATGCTCAGGAGTGATAAAGGATGTGACTTTAGAGTTATTCACTGCAGTAATAATAAAGAAGAGTTAAGAGGTGTTGTTTCCGGTTTTGTACCTGGAATAAGTTTGAGTTTCTTATACGCAGAACATCTGACCTAACCAGAAAACAGGGGAAAGCACTTTTAAACAATCGGTGAACTTAGGTGATAATAGTAAAGCTGGTGCAAGGGTCACAAATCACTCATTCATTACAAATTAGTATTTTTAAGGAACAAATTGTAAATTTCCTAATAATTCTTTGTTAGTTTAGCATGATGATGCTTTAATTTACACCCAGCACAAAAGGACCAAGTAGCTATCAGATAATGACAAAGTAGTTTTTTAACTCCTTGGTATATAATTTAATTTTAGAGGTGTAGCAGTAAAAGGAGTAATTAATGTAATGAGTTGTGTTTTACAGATGCCACAATGACAGTTATGAAGCTCAATAGCTGACGGAGAGCAAAAAGTTCTTAATTTGATGCTACCTGTTGAGTAAACTCTTAGGTGTCAATTGCACATTCTCTCAATGACAGTGTTTAAAGTGATGCTAAGCAAGCAAAGTCTATGTTAATGGTTATCTTAGTAGTGCATGCGCTAATTGCTACTTAGGACACAATCATCTGGGGTTGGGAGTTAAAATCCTTGCAGAGATCTCCATATTTATGCCATCAGATAACTGAAAATAAATAACTGCACAGTGGAACCATCTGCCTTTCCAGTGAGTCTCACATCCCACAGATGAACTTCAACTCTTCCTGTTTGAACTGCTGACACGTCACTACCACGTGAGTGCACTGGGTTCCTACGTTTCTCAGACAGATCTTACCCTTGCTCATCACATCCATTTTTAGTATTATTAAGTATTTTTATTCATCTTTAGGCATGATAAAAGATTTTTGAACTTCATTTTTTTAAACATGTACTTTTCAAAGAGTTATTTGCCCACTTAGGTGGACAATTGATGTGTATGGAGTGACACATCAGTTTCCAATGTAGTGGTTTATGTGCAAGTATACCACCAACATTGACACAAATACAAAAAAACAGCCTTTGAATAGCTGTCTGCTGTAGTGACCACCATGCATGAAAGGGTTAAATGGGAGTTCTTCCTTCCCACTTTCACCTTGTGTTTTCCCATAGGGGTTTTTGCTCTAATAATTTATGGACTTTAACTCACAGCATTAAGGGCTTTGAGGTGACTGTTGTTGTGATTTGGTGCTACATAAATAAATGAACTGAAAAGCCTCTCCAGAGTAGAACAAGGACTACCGACACCAGCTGCCAACACCAACTGCAGAGTCGTCAGACACCAGATCCTCTCTGAAGAAACAGATGAATGACATGGAGGAGCTCCTCCATAGCACGCAGGCTGATAGAGAAAAACACAAGACAGTGAGGGCTTGGGTTAGCTGGTTAGCCCTGAGCGAACATTCAGGGCAGTGGGCTTGCTCTACAGGAAATCTATTGCATTTTGTGTGAAAAATGCTAAAATGAGATACCAGTTGCTCCACTCGAGCAAGACATGAGTGTTTGAAACACTTATGTACTGTATGTTGCTGTAACAGACTGTACATAAAAATGGGAATCAGCTACAGTAGTAGTTTAAGTACTGTTTTTATGTTTAGGGTAAGCGTTTTGCATGGGTCACTACACATATTCAGACACCTGGAAATGAGCTCAACTAAAAACTACTAACTAACAAATTACTAGAAATTAACTTAATGTACTACATTGTTTGCAGTAAAAGCCTTAAAATGCTCCAAAAGTACTACAAAGACTGTGAGCAGCTTCAGTTCATAGACAACTGGTTTTGTAGAACTCCAAATCCACTTAAAGCAACCGCAGTCCTGATGCCAGTTAGCATTGCCACAGCAGTCTATGAACACTAGCCTCCACATTTTTTTGGAATTCCTCATAGGAGTGGGTGATATAGCCTCAACATTAAACCACTTTATTACAAGAAATTTTTAAATAACAATTTTTGTGTGAGAAATTTAAAGGCATTTTGTATACTTTTACAAAGAGCTGTCACTGATGACACTTCCTATATCGAGTGCAAATGTACTGAAATATGGTGCCAGCAGGAGCAGAAGGAGCATTACAGTGCAATAATAGCAACATGGTATTATATCCAGAGACACAGTTTGAGTCAACTGTGAGCACAAAACTAGCCTAGGTAAGTATTTTCTCTGGAAATTTGAAGTAAAATAACTTTACAACACTTTTAGTTTCAGCTCTTCGGGAGCTGCACAATATTGTTGTTAATTTTGTTGTTAAGGTCTGCTTCCAGATACAAAGCAAAAAATTGAGTTTTTTTTTTTTTTTTTCAGAAAATGGAAGATTAAATGCCCTTTTACATGCCAGCCCAGCGATTTCCTTCATCACCACAAAGGAAAACAGTCTGTGCGTGTCTAAGTTTGGTGATTTTTGTGCCACAGGTTTACGTGCTTATACAGAGAACTCCAGAGCCTTTTCAACAGCGCTGTGGACCTCGGGGGAAAGCAGTGTTGTGGAAATGACAGGCTTCACTAGTGGGAATAGTTACAAAACATGTTTTTACACTAGAAGATAAAACAAAACAAAATCTTGTGAAGGACATAAAATCGGAGATAGAAACAACAAGGAGAAGGCGCATCTAGGACACACAGAGCTGCCGCAAAAATCCACAGAGCTCAGCAGCCAGTGCAACAAATTCTGGATACTTGGCTTTTAGTTAGCAGTTAGCATTAGCAGCTCATGCTACGTCTGCTGTGCAAGGCCCTTTATGCTGCACACTGTGACTCACAGCAATGGTCCCAGGTCAGCACTGACTTTGTGTTAAACTAACCCTAAAGTAAGAATAGTATTTCTAACCACTGATAAACCACAACTTTATCCTTTCAACAGCTACTGAAATTTAAGGGACCTAGCTTGTGTGACGCCTATGGGATATTTATATAGAGATCCTCCAGTTTCAAACTATATTACCTTTCCAGGACATGAAGCTCAGTAAAGCACCCCTCCAACAGCCAAACCCATTTGTTCTCTGATTGGATTGTTAAATTTACAATTGACATGATATTGACCAATAAGCTGAAAGAAAAAAAAATGGGTCAAAATTTGTACTTGTAAGTTAAAATCCACACACATCCAGGGAACCTGAGTGCAGAGTTTTACACGTAGTTTTTTGCTTTGTATCTGTAAGCAGACCTCAACAAAAAAAATGGTAACTTATGTATAAAAAAATTTTTTACAAACGCAAATCTTTTTTACACACACAAATTCTCATGTATAGATGCACAAACATACAATTTTCACATATTTTGGTTTAGGAGGTTACAAAACTCAGTTCACAAATACGCATTTGTTTGAGCCCATATTTGAGCCCATACTTAAAGCTCTGGTTTTCCACCATGTAACCATTATCAGAAATTTTCTCATTTTTTATACTCAACCGTGTCTTTTTGCCTTAAATGAAGAAACATGCTTGTTTTTACGGAGCCCCGCAGGGGACATGGGAGAAAAAAAAATAAGATGAACTTTTGCGCGATCCCGCAAAAGTTTTGCGAGATCCCGAGTTACTTTTGTGAGCGCTCGCAAAACTTTTGCGAGATCTCGCAAAAGTCCATACACCTCCAGTCAGCACCACTGAACCTTAGAAACAACCACACTGATGGAGAACACACACATCCATTTGAGCGATTCATAGAGTTTTACTTTGAGCTTGGACTAAACTATAAAGACATTAAAACTGTGCTTGGCAGTAGACACAGTTTGTCCTGTTCGTGTGCATGATTTCCTCTTGTGGGACCTCTTTTGACCGCAGGAAATGTTCAAAATCCTCCTCCATGTCTGCTCTGTACCGTACCGTACCCTTCAACAGAACCGCTATCAAAAAGTAGCGGTATCTTTTGCGAGATACCGAGCCACTTTTCAAAAGTTCATCTTATTTTTTTTTTCTCCCATGTCACTTGCGGGGCTCCGTATGTTTTGTCCCCCTTTAGCAGGAGAATTTTTTCTATGCTTTGCAAAATTCAGTTTTTTGTTAGAGTTTGCTAAAGTAACTTCCTTTTTGGATACGAAATCATTAATTGTGGTGACATATAGCTCCTGCTCTCAGACATGCCTGGGCTTATCTCAGTGTTGCATGCACTAGGAAATGGCAGTACAATACCAATGATATCACAATATAGCATTTTTATACCACATAAAAATTTATACTGGTATTGTTGATATGAAATGGCACCAAACGCAATCCGTGCTAGGAGTTATGCTGACTGGCATGGTGATGCAGTGGTAAGCACTCTCACACTTTTTTTTTGCATCTTTGCATGTTCTCCCTGTGCTTGCATGGGTTTCCTCTCGGTACTCCAGCTTCCTGCCACAATTCAATGACAAGCATCTTAGGTTACAGATTAAATATGATGAAATATATATATATATATATATATATAACAATATTTGATAATTTTGATAATTACAACAGTGCATGGATGTAATCTCACCAAACACAGAACCACTGAACTGCCCTGATAAAACTAGTAAGGGGCAAGGTCAATCCAGTAATTGAAGTTCATTCTTAGGGGACATGAACATTGACATTATATTTCCATTTGCGATCTATTCCAATGTTTTAGAAAGTATGTCACTATAAACCAAAACTGTCCTGGTGGTGCTCTTTTAGTAATGGTTAACATGTTAATGCAAATTGGTACGTACAGCTCCTAGCAGCTCAGGAGTAATTTTGATGGAGACAGTGTTGTAATGTCTGAAAGCAGTAAAGTCAATTGACCTTTTAGTTGAAGATTACCTGTGAATGAGTTCTAACTGGTGTTAAAACATTAAACTTATCCTTTGTTGCAGTCTCCTTTTGACTGTGCCTGTTTTGTTGTCTGAAGGTGGAAATTTACATGAGTGTGACGCATCACAGAATAGGTGCAGGAAAAGAAAAACTCTTATCTTGTCACGGTAAAAAGCTCTGACTAGACCAACTATTCACCAGCACAATGCGAATAATCAGAGCACATAGAAAGTGGCGTACCATGGAGCAACAGTGTAACACCCTGACCTTTTCTGCTGCAAAGTCTTGTTTTTTTAAGTCTTTAAAAGCAAATATGTGCAAACTAAAATTATGGAATTATGGTTAGACATTGAAAAGAAGATGTTTTTCCTCCCATCCTAAAACTTGCTGTTCACAGTGCCAACCACTTACTGTAGTCTGAAGTGCTGTTTTGATACAAGAGATAGATGGGGTTTGGGCTAGAGCCAGAGTGCAGCAAAAGGTGATCATCTCTCTGCTTTGGGAAAGGGAAGCTGAAGCACTTTTACATCTCAGTTCTTTGATGTCTCTTTAATGTTGAAGTACTATAATGATAATATTGTTTGGGCTTATAAAGACAGGACACTACCGTGCTTTTAAGACCTTGCAAACCTTCTGTAACCCCGCACTGTCAAAGGGATCAGTAAACATGCTACATAAACTGTATCGTTTTGCTGTTTTTTTGTTGTTTTTTTTAATCTCTGGGGGAAGATAAATTATTTTATCTGTCTATCCTGCCCTTCCCCACCATGTGCAGGCTACTTTGATAAAACACACTCCTGAATGTTAACTCCTCCTGGATGGTAAATGCAATCAGTTAAAAACCAAGCTAAAATGCTGGTCCCCCTGTACTGGAATTACATTTTTCATTTTCCTATGGAGTGTGATCACTGTGTTGTTCCTTGAAGGCAATGATGAGGGTGTAGTCTTTTCAGTAAAGCATGATTAATGTGCACTGTCTTGTGCAGCCTGGCTCCATGGTGCAACATCTCCACGGTCAATTAACTTTCTCTGACTAGTGCAGCACATAGTAGAGAGTACACCTATGCGGAAGGATTAAGGAAAGAAAACCCACAATTTTTGTATAAAACAACAGCGAAGGTTCACCTACCTAGTATCATGCAAAAGTTTGTGCAATGTTGAAATGTTAGAGGAGATAGTCAGCCAACTAGATGGACACAATTTTCCAAACAGACACTTTAAAAGCATAAACTCTTTTTGTGTGATATACAGAATGTTGTAAATACATCAGTGTTAAGAAGCCTTATTGCTTTCTAATTTGTTGCTTTAGTACCGTGGGAAAGAAGTATGTCTTCTTGCAGGTGTTAATGTCAAGTTTCACAATCAATAAAGGTGTCCCATAAATAAAATAAATGCCCACTAAAAGTGTCAGAGGCTTCGGTCAAGCTTCGCACACATCAAGATAAGCTACTTTCTCTTGTTAGGTTTGTATAACTTCCAGATTCCTTTCTGCTCTGTCTGGTCGCTCACAATGAGCTGTTGCTGGCAGTCATGAGGGAAGAAGAAAAAAACAACATATATATCATCCTATGAACTTGTGAGAAACCCAGTCAGCAATTCATTTTAAGACACTGCAGAGATGACCCCACCAAATACCACCTTCACATTTCTAAATTGCTTTCATGATATTATGCACCCTCTGACACTGTAGTATAAGTAAGGGGTCAAATATGACAATAAAACCTACACTATTTATATTTTATTTTCAACCATATACTTATATAGATATTAAGAAATACCGTCCTTATAATTATCATTGCTGTGACCTTGATTTAATGATAAAAAAATATAATCTTGATATGAAAACATGAAATATTTGAGATGGTGCATCATTTCCCCAAATTATTACAGTCAGAGAGAAATGGGTAATCTACAAATCTGTTGCAAACATAATGCTTTTATGAAGCAGAAAGCAGAACTGATTTAGAGTAAAGAAAACTTTTAGGGTCGTGACAGATATAATTTCTCTTATAGAATTATTTCCCCACCGAATAAAAAATAAATAAGATTAAAACTTTCATGATTTCCACCGTCAACACAATGAAAATAATTAGCTTTTTTGTATTTCTCTTTTTTCTTTTATTAATCTTACAAGAAACGGTTGAAATATATTGTTGTAGTTAACTTTCTTTTCTCTTCCGCTTAGCAAACTTCACTTTTTATGACCTCTTCCGGTCGTAATC
>VUQR01031733.1:28758-45550 GCA_015108515.1 Hemichromis elongatus | reverse complement strand
TGACTGGCTCCCAGAACGCATCCAGGCGTTTTCCGCAGCCAAGTCTGTGCTGGCTAACGCCGCCCTGCTGGCCCACCCGTTTCCATCAACGAGGCTCGCGTTGACCACCCACGCCTCTGACGTGGCAGTGGGTGACGTGTTGGAACAGCGCGTTTCCGGTGTCTGGCAACCGCTCGCCTTCAGTCGTACGCTCTGGGACGCTGAACGCAAGTACAGTGTTTTCGACAGGGAGTTGCTGACCCTGCACCTCGCAACACGACATTTTCGTTTTTTCCTCGAGGGTCGCAACTTTACTGCGTACGTTGACTACAAACCTTTGACATTTGCAATGTCCAAGATCTCTGACCTGTGGAGCGCACGCCAGCAACGCCAGTTGACGGCCATTTCGGAGTTTACCACAGACATTCAGCATATGGCTGGTAAGTCCAATAATGTCGCTGACTGTCTGTCACGTGTGTTGGTTTCTCCAGTGTATGTTGGAGTCGACTACGCTGCCATGGCCGCTGAGCAACACGCTGACCCGGACGTCCTTGCCCTTCAGTCAACAAAAACGGGCCTCGTGCTGGAGGACACCCCTGTGTGGGACGGCACTCCACGCCTGCTTTGCGATGTTTCTACCGGCTGCCCCCGCCCAGTGGTTCCCCTTTCATGGCTTCGTCGTGTTTTTGACTCGGTGCATACCCTCTCTCACCCGGGCGTCCGGGCCTCAGTCAAGCTGGTCAGCGCCAGGTTCGTTTGGCCGGGCCTTCGCAAAACGGTGAAAGACTTGTGTCCCATGCCAATGCTCAAAGGTCCACAACCACCAGAGGGCTCCACTCACACCCAGTGTTGAGAAAGTGGTTGTTATGTTTTTGGCGCGATGTGCTCAGTTGATGTAGAGACTGGAATAAAGAAGGAGTGAGAACCAAGAGCTCTGTGTCGTCCATGCTTACCTCCACAGCACTGTCTAATTTATACTCTGCCCTTGAAAGTCACATTCACCCAGCCATCTGCTACTCCAGCTCCATCTTCCCAAAAAACTAAAATCTTGCCCCCCACCCCCAAATTCAAATTCATGTACTGTATTTTTTGCTGTCCAGGATAGACGCTGCCTTTTGCTCTATGTCACCTGGGATAGACTGTCCTGTAACCCTGAATATAATACATTACGTGGTCAGAAAAACATATGGATGGACTTTTGCATTCTGGATTTGGATCAGAAACTCAAACAAAAAACAAAATAATTTATTTTAACCACTTGATTTTATTCACTATTTGTTTTTCAATTACAATTTTTCTTTCGATAGAGTCTTGCATCCCTGTTGAGGGTCTTTAGAGGTGTGACGGCGCGAAAGCTGGAAGGCTAAGAAACAGAAGTCAGAGCAAAAGAGAAAGACAGATGGTTGAAAGTCAGGAAGGACATGCTGAGAAATGGAGGTCAAAAGGAGAATGCATGGGTACAGAATAAGTTAGCCATGCTGAATGAGCAAAATAAGCACAGAGAATACACAGAAGCCTAAATAGTGCCAAAAAAACTGGGGTTTATCAGACTGCCTGGGAATACTTTCAGAAATCTCCCAGAGTTCTGAGCAATGGTAACGTCTGGAGAAAGTGAGGGATCACAGGGGGAATGTGGGTAATATGCCAAGGAAGCGAACTAACTTTTCTCTGGTGTCAGCACATCTTCTGTGGCAATTGATCTATCTCCCTCTCATTGCTACAGGATGACACACATGGCAGGAGAGGTAGAGTCTACATGTAAGCTGCTATTTGACAACACGCACCCATACACACAAGCAAAGGGCCCGGCACTCGTGACATGCCAGCTTCCTCTGTAATTCTCTCAGTTTGATTGTGACCACAGCTGCAGAGGAGTATTACATAAAATCAAAGACCTTCAGTGGTTCAACTGACTGCACAAACCACTGGTTTAGCTATGGCTGTTAAGCACTCCTCAGCAGAAACAAACTGAAATGTTTTAACACGTCATACTGACCCTGATATGATGTTTAAAGTTTTTGCTTATGGTTATTTTGTGGCTATCATGATTACTTCTACACAGAAAAGTCTGGATTGTCTGCACAATGAAGTGCGTTTGATTTAATGTAATGCCGAACAAAATATCTCATTAGTTTTCATCACCACGACAAGGAGACATTTATCTTGAACATATCTGAAAACAGAAAAAAATATGCAGAGCATTTAGTGTTGTTGAATTTCAACTACATAAATGTTTCTTATGACCGCTACTTTTTGAAATATGTGAAGAACATTTTCTCTTCTCTGCCTAATGTATAAGTTTTTCAGCCATATGAAAAGTGACAGTCTTTCAGATTTGAGATTAAAGTGGACATTGCAAAATCAATTATTTTGCTTTTTAACAAAATGTTATGCCCCATAAGACATGAGAAAACTTCCAAAGAAAGTAAAAGCATGGCTGAATGAGCATTTTTTTTTTTTAACTTTTTTATTTGCAACTCGAAATGACATCGGAAGAGCATCATAGTACCACCTCCAGCTGCAACAGATCCTTTGTCATAGCAGTTGGTTTGCAGTCTGGCTAATTCTCTAAAATGTGTATGTCTAAGACCCCACCCACATGCTTTGCATGATTTGGGACTGAGACATGACCAATTGAGACTATTCAAGTAAACTGTATTTTTCGGACCATAAGGCGCACTGGATTATAAGGAGCATTAAGCGAAACAAAACAGTCAGATAAGTCAAACTTTACTCAACTCATTCTCCTTGCTTCCTCCACTTCTGTACCATTGATTCATTAATGTTGAATTCTCTCACAGCTGCTCTATTCCCATGTTATTCCAGTATATTAATGACTAACCTCAACCGCACTGAATTGTACCTGTTATTAATCTCTGCCTCTCTTC
Organism: Hemichromis elongatus; assembly: GCA_015108515.1. Taxonomy (NCBI): domain Eukaryota; kingdom Metazoa; phylum Chordata; class Actinopteri; order Cichliformes; family Cichlidae; genus Hemichromis; species Hemichromis elongatus. The sequence continues at coordinate 42,683 of VUQR01031733.1, read as the reverse complement.
CACAGCATGTCTTTATCCCATTCTTTTCTTCTCTCACCCCAACCGGTCGCAGCAGATGGCCGCCCCTCCCTGAGCCTGGTTCTGCCAGAGGTTTCTTCCTGTTAAAAGGGAGTTTTCCCTTCCCACTGTCGCCAAAGTGCTTGCTCATAGGGGTCATATAATTGTTGGGTTTTCTCTGTATGTACTATTATACAATATAAAGTGCCTTGAGGCGACTGTTGTTGTGATCTGGCGCTATATAAATAAAATTGAATTGAATTGAATTGAACTAACCTGGTATTGTGGATGGATTATTTCAGTTGTTCTCCTGACTGAAGTTTGGTCCGTTTATAGTATCCTGCCATGCGATTGCATTTGTCATAAACCATCGGGAACCCTCAGGTTAACATTTATCGAGTGGAAAAAAGATAGCGTTCATCCTCCAGCTTCACTGTGTTTATGTTATGCTAACATAGCTGTGTTGCTAGTGATCACGTAGCACATCATTATATACCAGCTAGTCCATCTTCAGTAACCCTACAAACATCAATGCTGTTTAGATTTCTGTCTTCAGTTATTTTGGAAGTGATAGCAGAAATAAGGCTATCACCTGGTGTCATGGTTACCAAATATGATGTAAGATTAGGCCCACAGATTGGACAGCAACCCCCTAGCAACCACAAGTTTTATTTTTTTCAGAAATCTCTCATTCAGAACATGGTCTAACATTTTTATGTGGAAACTAGCGAGCTAACTTCCTGCTAACTTCTAACTCTGGTAAAGATGGTATGTGTATTTTGAATTTTTTTCGCCATGATGCCAGGTCTTTTGGAAATGAGATTTTTTACCTGGATAAATAAAGGACAAATAAAAAAAGAATTTGGACAGTTTTTAACTCTCAGTTTCGCAGTTTCATTTTTCTTTGGGACCTTAAACGAACAGAGTTTTGGACCAAGATTACTTTGAGTCCGCGAGTCTCCTGACTACGGTAGCCGTAATGCTCAGACAATCCGTCAAGCGGTGCGGCTTTGTAGCTTACCAAAGTAAAATACGGTGCCTTTTAAAATGTGTTAGTTTACAAGAATAAGGCATTTCAGAAAACATGACCTTCCCTTTGAAAGTAAATGTTTTCCATTTCTGGTTTGCACTGAACTTTTTTAAGTTTATTACTCCCCAGTGGCTAGTTAGTGTTCCCAGGAAAGTCATTGTCTTCCATGCACAACTATGGGCAACTGCAGCACTCTGCTAGCAATCAAAAGCAATTCTTTCATGTGCCACCCTGTTTGCAACAAATTTCACCTAGCGACAAGCAGAAACCTCCTAAAACCATTTTCCCTTGCAAATTGTGGTTGCTAGGGGGTCGCTGTCCAGTCTGTGGGCTTAATCTTACATGATATGTGGTACCTATGGCACCAACTGGAAAAGTACAGCGGTTTTTTGGAATGGGTGTGGCAAGCAGCAGCTCATTTGCATTTAAAGCAAGAGATGCTTGAGCAGACTTAAAAGACAGGGATGTACAGATATGCTTGAATAAAGCATTTCTATTAGAAAACTGAGATTTCAAAGATTCTGGGAAGATTCTAAAAGGAACCTGTTATAAAAAAGTGTAATATGGGTGTGAAAAAGCCAGTCTTCATTGCAGAATGAGGTAATGCCATGGTGTTTGAGCACACCGACTGCCAATGAAGGTAGTGCATTATTTATATTTTTGCAGTATTATGAAAAAAGTGTTTATCGAAACATTTTGACAATGTAAACAGAACAATTCATACTGCTGCATCTTCTCATTAACAGACTAATTACCAAAGATATGCGTTCTCTTATCTGTGTCTAATCTGCTGTTATTATCACTTCCTGTTTCCCACGCTGTCCAACTGATTCTTGTTCTCGTTGATCTGATAATCATCTTGCCAGACTATGGTAAGTTAATCAGTATCTTTAAAAATGCAGCTCAGTTCAATTCATGCACCTTATCCCAGATACTCAGAAAGCCTCATCCAAGTCATCATCGTCCATTTGCTCCAACATAAGCGTTAAAACTCTACTTGGTTCATCGGAGTCTCGGAATCAAACAGTGATCTCTCATTGAAATGAAGTAGTCACATGAAATGCAGTATCCTAGTAAGTCAAAGTAAAATTTATTTCTCAAAGACAATGTTAATAAGAGGAAAAACTCAATCTTAAATTCATAATCTAAAGCAGAAATTATGTTTTATTCAAATAGCAGATTAGTTCATTATAAATTTTAAACCCTTTAATTTCACTTTTCTACTTAAATGTGACCAGTCACATTATATATAAATAACAATGCATTAGTTGGCCTTTAATCCACCCTAATAGTGACTCAAGTGTGATGCTGCACTCCTATTACAAAAAGGGTTTTACAGAGCCTCAGCGATAATTCAATAAAGTAAAAAAACCAAACTTTAGACTAATGCAGCTTTATTAGATGGTGACTAATAGTGATCATATTAATAAGCAGTAGTTTGTCTCCTACAGTACCACTACTGTATTACTGTAATTGCTCCACACAAGCACATATGATTAAAAGTCAGGGATCAATGATATATCAACCACAAAATGACCCTTCTGGATTTGACGGTCACTCCGGGTCAGTGGGTGCAGTAAACAGAATGACAAAACGGGTATTTTCATCTCCTTCTAAGCTCTAATCGGGCCTTGTTTTCTCCTCTTTCTCTTCATCCTCTCATCTCTACGCACTCGCCGCTTTTGTTCGAGCTAAATCTGAACACATCAGACTAATGCTACGAGACGTATCAGCCAGCTCGGTGGAAGAAAAGACACAGGAAGAAAGGGATGATTGATGATCCCCCCTTCCCCTCCCTCATCTTTCTTCATGACATTGGAAAAAAAAAGGCACTGATTAAAAAAAAGAAAAGAAAAAACTTAAATACTATGTTAACCATAAGCAAGTTTTCCCAGAGTCATAACTGCATGCGTCTATCTTCGATGCTTGCATTATAGCCTTTGTGGAATGAACAGGCACAGAGCTGCGCTTTATTCAATTAAAGTCCCTAGGGGGCGCAGCGGCAAATGAACTGCAGCCTAACAAACTCCCACCACTACACATCACCCTGCTAATCAGGCAAAGGCAACAAGGCACACACACTGTGACATTTTCAATCTCGCTGCTTATCAGAGCTTTACTGCTATTGTGCAAACTAAAAGACACAAACTTAAAAAAAAAAAAATGCTGAATTTACACAAGCTGCAAACAGAAATCTTACAAAAATATGTGGTTTGACCAGTGAAATTAAGAAATTTAGTAAAAAGGCATCTGCATCACTAACACTAACATTCATCTTTATCCTACATCACTGTGTGACTTGGATGTAATATTAGATGAAATATGCACACACACACACACACAAACACGCACACACACTAAAACTCTAAAGAACTGTGTATTTTGTGTATTACATGCTGCACATCTAAAAAAAACAAAGCAAAAGCACAAACCCATTCTCTACACACTTACTAATAATTTTGCTTTTGAGGAACATGTTTACTCGTGCTTGTAAGCGCTGCACACAGGATGAGGAATCTGCTGTAATAGCGCTGGATGCATCTCTGTCTCCACAGGGATGAAAGCCTCATTCACATGAGAGGCTCCATTAACCTCCGAATCAGCTGCTTCGGTATTACATCCTCTTCACACAAACATTCCTGCATTAACCTACACGGTTTTTCAGTGAATGGTTTCTCATCCTGTGCACCATTATATTGCAATTTGAAGGCCCCGTACACCCACACGGGCACTTTAAGTTATTTTGGCTGATTATAGTTAGTCTCACGCTTACGCTGGGTTGAACTGCAATGGAAGTCAGTAATAAACTTGGTGTACTTATGCAGTTTATTTGGTTCCAAGCTGGCTTGCCATAACAGATGCAAGTGAATAGAAATTATCCTGGGAGGAACCATAATCAGGAAAAATAACTTTTTATTTATTTTATTTATTTATTTATTTTTACCAGAGCTGTGTAGAAGATTTAACCCTCGGAGGCAATGTCAAAATTCTGCCAAGGCACACGCATCATGGCAGATTTTTTTTTTTAGGAATGCCGGTGGATCCGGCGCTTCTCTGAGGAGTGCCAGATTTAACACAGTGTGTGTGTGAGTATGTGCATGTTTGCAGCACTGTGACAGTAGTGGGAGGAAGGAAGTCACACACCATCTCATCTTCCTTGAGCGTCTGTCCCTTAGGTTGGCTGGTTATGTAACTGATGTTAAGGCAGAACGCTGGCCACCTCCAGGGAGGTATGTGGCACGAAATTGTAGTTACACAGTACCTGCTGCCTTGTGCCAGCCCTGTGATGAAGCATGCACAGGTTAAAAATAATGCATCTTATTATATTAACGTTGGACATGTACATTTTGACATTTGTTTTTATTTATTTACTTTGTCTTTAAGTATCTTTTTATAACTGAATAAGGCTTGTCAGCTGTATGATGTAACTGCAATGCCTGAATAAGTTCTAATGTCATCATACGGACATATGTAAACATGCTATATAAATACACCAGATGTGGGTCTGCGTCTCCAGTAGGGCTTTGCTCTGTCCTTCACACAGTTTCCCACCACAGTGGGAGAGTTTCTGTACAGGCTGTGTTTTTAATATTCAGCGCTGTCTGACTTCCAGCCCTCCTCGTCTGCTCTGTGCTCTTGACGCAACTTCTGTATTTTTAGCATAATAGAGAGGAGAGCCCCTTCTCGGACACTTTGTGGATACTTCAGAAACAGGCTAGTGCACTGTCTTGATGTGCAGTCGCAGTCTGTCTGTCTGTCTGTCTGTCTGTCTGTCTATCTATCTATCTATCTATCTATCTATCTATCTATCTATCTATCTATCTATGTTAAGCATTAATTTAATCTAGGTGATATTTTCTGTATTGCACTTCATTTAGAATTTAACTGACTGTACTTAAAAAAACAAAAAAACAAAAAACCCCAAAGAGAACCCTTTTGAAGAAAATCCAGTTAAAAGGCCGCACATTCAACTATGTAGTCAAATTTCACCATCAAGGGCAAGACTCTGAATATTTGAACACCACACCAGAGGCAGTACAGAGGCTCAGAAAGGTGCTAATCTTGTCAGAGCACTATGATCACCATGATTATAGTGACACTCTCTCAATCACCAGGCCTGTAATAATGCTCTACCGCTTCATCCCTGTAAGGCTTCCCTTCTCTTCCACCCTCATCTTCACCTCACTCACTCTCTCTTTGTCTTGCAGGCAGACAGACACCCACGCACAGACACATGCACACACATACACACAAACACACAGACAGACAGACGGTGTGTGTGTGGGTCAGTGCGGCACCGGTGGCTGCAGACTGGAACAGAGGTCGGCCGCACCCTGCTATTATCCCCAGAGACCTGTTCAGTTTAAAGGCAGCGCTGTGGCGCACTGAGTGACAGCTCAATGGAAGGCCTGCTGGGAGCTTACAAGCAGGTGAGGAGTCAGACAAACCAGAGGGGGAACACACACAGAGGGACATAGTGCAGGCACACCGGCAAATACACACCTACACACCGGCAGACGCATAAACATCAATGCTCTTAGTTGGCTGTGAGTTAAACAGGCAAGGAATAAAACTGTCAAATGCAATGCAGCACACATACATGCAGGGACACATGACTACACAAACACACACACACATGCTGAGTATGGTAATAAGGCCGTCATGTTCTTCAGGGATGGAGCCAGTGGCCACAAAGTGGGAGAGAGGAAGCATCTGGCTGTTAAAATACTTCCCCTCCTAGCACTGTAATTTCCTCCCAGAGGCACACCTGGCCAACACTCATTCACACATATGTACTGTATCCGCGTGTGTGCTTTGTGTATGTTTGCGCGCAGTGCACGCATGCACGTGTGTTTTCGCACCTGCGTATGCGTTTCTTCTTTAGTTCTGCTTGACTGCGCGGGCCTGTGTGTGTGAGTGTGTGTTTATGCTGTCACTAATGTTCACGGCTGATTCAAGGTGGATCCCTGACGCCCAATATAACACCCATATTATTATACAGCATTACAAGTTATTACAAACATGAGGAACATGTTACAGAGGCAACTATTGGCACAAAATCTGAGAATAGTATCTTGTTAAAGCCATTTTTTTGAGAAAAAAAGCCTGCAAAGTTATTGTTTGAAAATTTGTGTATGAATGAAAAAAAACTCTTTATTCAATGGTTTTCCATTTACAGCTCTATATATTTATTTTGGACAGCTAGTTTTTTTGTAGCCCCTACTTAAAAACAGTCAGGTTTTTATATCCATATATTTTCCCTGCTAAAGATGATTGAAAAATGACTTTGTTTACATAGGTTACATATGGTAAGGGTTCTCCTCTAGATCCACTTCTTCCAGAGCTGAAAACACCAGCCTTAAGACAAAGGTGAGACAGCTCAGTTTCATTCAGCTAAAGCTTAGAGAGCCATTTTATTCAAGGGTGAATGGAAAGACAGTGCTGGAATGGGATTATGTTGCTTCAGGGAACTGGGCCAGATAATGCAAATTGACAGAAGCATTAATCTGCCAGTTAAAAGTGAGATGGGCGATGTTTCGAGGGACCCGATTATGCAAGTGCAATGTACTGTGTCTGTTAAGCTGTGATTGCAGGAAATTTGTTGTCTGTTAACATGCTGTGATTAGGCAATCAGAACAGTTGGAAATTAATCACTATAAACAGATACATGCATATGAATATGTAGAATCTGTAGAAAAGGGACACATGTTTGGTACTAGAAGTTCTGTTTTAAATTGGTAGTTTGTAGTCAAGGTACTGCATTTACTGACCAACAAAGTTTGAGCAATTTTGGTTGTAAGCTGGTAGAGAGAGACTAAGGAATAAAAAGGTGGCTGTGGTGGTTGAGTGGGTTGACTACCAGCCGATGGATCGATCCCTGATTCCTCTGTGTGCTAAAGTATCCTTAGCCAGTTGCCCCAGTTGTGAGAGTGCAGGTACTTCAACTTTCTCCAACAGGTCAAAGACAACAATTAAGTTAGGTTGACTTAGGTTGATCCTAAATTGGCAGATGGTGAAAGATCTGACATCATTAACCATTTCTGGGTCCAGAAGCTCCTTTGGTTCCCCAAATCAAACAAACACTGAAGCTCGAGAGTTAAGAATGGTCCAAATTCTTTAAGCTCCAATAAAATGATGAGTGTGGCTGTTCTCCCAGATGTTGCAATGAAAGTTAGCATCCAGGCACCCATAAAAGAGGCTTTATGAGGGTTTAGCAGAGTAATAAATTAGCAGGAAGTTAACTCATCACTTTTCATCTAAAGGTGCTGACTTCTTCTAAAATAAATAAATAATAAAATGTACAGCTCTTCTATCACTTTGAACATAAATAAAGACACAAACTTGACAGGAATTTTGGAAAGTTTTTAAACATGGGCTAGCTAACAGATAATAATGTGCTACCTAATACCTAGCCACAATGCTATGAATAGGCTAATATAAACACATTAATACAGGAAAGGTGCAGAACTGCGGTTACATGTTTCCTCAATAAAAGGTTCGGGTCCTTAGTGAGCAGAGATAAAAACCATCATACAGCAGGAAGAACTGAAATGGAGCAAATCTCAGCAGATAACATCAGAGAGCATCCTGCAACATCAGATTAGTCATTAATAAATTTCTACGTGGTTTGGATTACTCACTATGAGAATGTGGTGATTTTAGCAAATTATCATGTGTTAAGCGTTCAAATATTTGGTGTCCCAGACACAGTCAGCCCTGTGGTTACACAATGAGTTTTTAAGGATTTAGCTTAAAGACATGCTTCACAGGAACGACCGCTGTCTTTATGGCTTGTTTTTTATAGACATAAATCATGACAACATGTTAAAATGACAAAAGTCTTAATAATAAAACTGAGTAAGAGCTTGGAACCAGAGAGAGGTCTGATACGCCATTAGGGTTGGTATGGACTCAGACAAGCAGATGGGGAAAAGTATAAAAATGGAACTTTGGTTGTGTGGAAGTCGTTTTTTTTTTTTTTTTCTCTTCATGCATTTAAAGCTTTTGGTCTGAAACAAAGGGGTTAAATATGACTCAAGCGAGAGAGAACGTGACCTTCCCAGCAATTTCAGGTGGCTATCTGGGATTTCCATCAAGAGGCACGCCATAATGCAAAGTGTCTGCTGGGGCCCCGGTTACACACTGAAGATGAGTTCAGGCCATTTATGAGTTGCGTGTGCTCACATCTCTAAGTGCTTAGTCATGAGTTGCTTCTTAAAACCCTTGCACCATATGACTATTCTTGTGTCACACCAGCAGACGAAGAGGTGGGGGCAACAGTGGTGGAGGTGAAGTAGTTTAAAGAAGAAAAAAAGGAGTAAAGTGAGAGAGTTAAGCATAGAAACACATAACGAGAGAGCGGGACCCGAGGGAGCCTCCTTCATTTTCTGGATGTGGGAGGCAGACATTAAGCTACAGTGACTAGCACTACTGGCCTCTGTCTGACCCTCTCCAACTTCCTCTTAGCTCAGGCCAAGACTGACGCGTCATCGTATCGGCGCTGTGCAACGTGGCGCACACTAACAACACAACAACACCAAACTAACAACGGCTCACATCAGCCCTGAACACTAAAGCGGATTAGGGTACAGCACAAAACATACGAGAACACAGAGAATATCACCGCCTGCGGGGTAAAACAAATGCAGGCTTTGTATGCATGTATAAAGCCCCGTGTAGCTGCCTCAGCCCTTCGCCCAGTGTCAGCCCACCAGCTAATTGCAGGCATTTCCCCCCAAGGTTGCAGGGAGCCTTTCTGCCTTAAGAACAAAATATCAAACTTGGGAATGAAATGTCAGGGAAAACACGTGAGCTGCAATGAATTACATTTATATTATGTGTATGAGTACAAAATAGAGCCAAGTAATACCACGCAAACAGAACGCTAGAGCAATGCATCATCTAAAGCAATGCTTCCTGTGTAATTAAGTAATAAGACAGGCTAGAGTAACATTAATGAAGAGTATTTATGTGAGATTCAGGCACACGTAAAAGAGTACATGAAGAGCGTTATGGGGAAAAAGCCCTCCAGTAGTCCATCTGTTCAGGCATGTCTCAGCGCCCTGGACAAAACACTGCAGTAGCATTAAAACACATGGTTGCATGCATGCAGCTGGAGCAACACACACACACACACTCACACACATGCACAGACAGTCCTGCCTCCTAAGACTAAACATTTAACCACACCCTTATATCCCGGCCTCTGGAACGGAGCAAAGCAAGGTGAGAATTTCTCTGGGACCTAAAGTAAGCAAAGCAAAGTCAAACTCTGAATAAAAGAGTGGAAGGTTGAGGAAAATTAGCTGAACAGAAGGGCACTGACCAAAAACCAGATAAAACCAGATAAAACGAAATTAATCGGGAGGAAGAAATGGCTGATTAAAAGATGGGGCTCTGCCCGCCCAGCAGTAAAAATAAAAAAAAAAGACAAATATGGCAATCCTTTGCTTTGTTATTGCCCGAGCAATTAATTGACAAATGTGTCACATTAATAATACAGCTCGCTCTCTCCACTTTGGACATTGATTTACACCTTCCTCAGCTTATGGTGTAAGAAAGTGATCAATCTCACTCCTTCTTCATCTCTCTCTCTCTTTCTTGAGCTCCACTATTACCTTGCTAAATATAACTTCCTTCCCTCTGTCTTTAGCCAGGAAATGAGTCCAGCATTCAATATCTGGCTGTGAATTACACAAGCCTGGCATAGGAGATCTTCAGAAATGATTGATCTATTATTAATTAATTTGCTAATGTCCCCGATTGATCTACAGGTGGGGAGTGATTGTCTGGGAAAGAGAATATGAGGGGGAGATTTCGTTTTAACGTGAGGAAGGTGGCGAGAAGAAGAATCTGTGTGTAAGATCTATACTGCACTTCTTGTATAGCGCTGAGCGATGTGATGCAACAACTGGAAGGTAAACCTTGTGTTTACATAATGTTGTGGTCTAGAATAGCTAAGACATAAATGATAAAAAGCGAAAAAGGGAGAGAAACAAAGAGAGCGATCCACATCAAATGCTACAGGGAGCAGCACATGCCTGCTTGTCTGTCTGTCTGTCAGTCTGTCTGTCTGCTTAGCCTTGAAAATCCCAGCACTCAAAGCCAGACGACCACAGAACTCATGCCCACGCCATACACGCACACATGCACGCGCAGAGACGCGCGCGCGCGCGCACACACACAAACGCGCTTGCACAGTAGCCTGTTCTATCCTACGCTATTGATCTGCACCCCACTCTTCATTAGAAAGAAAGATTCAAAGGCAAGAAGGAGCAGTGAGACGTGTTGTGTGTGCCTATGTGTCTGTGCGCTTGGAGCACATGTGTGTGCGTGTGTGTGTGTGATTGCAAGTGTAAACGTATGATCAAGGGAGTTGTGTAAGCTGTGTGTGGTTGCGTCCTGTATATGTGAGTGTTTCCATAAAGTTTTTCTTTCTTTCTTTTTAAACCCATATGCATGTGTGTATGTATGTGGATGTACTGCCAGGTATCAGTAACAGTGGGAGCAGATCTGTGTTACTCTAATGCAGTCTGTCCTCACTGGGTGTTCCTATGGAAACTCTCTCTCTCTCTCTGTATATTATTAGACATTCTTGAGTCAACTGCTCAGAATAGGAAGACACAGATCTCATCTATTGCAATGCACTCAGTATAAAGTCCTTCGGCTCACACCTGAACTGCACGGCAGCATAATTTCCTTGAAATTATTTTCACTTTTGCGATTGTGTGAGATACTGACTCTTGAACTGGTCAGTTTATTAACTTGCAGACATGAAATCAATCAGAGCAACTGGAGGGTCACGTCTACTGACGCGGGCTCGAGGCGTGCAGGGCAGCGCTCTATTTTCTGGTAATTTTTCCATTTCTGTTTGAATAATTCTTTTATTAATAACACAAAACAAGGAGGCCTTGTTAAAATATACTCACATACTTCAAAACAAAACAAAAACAAACAAATTTAATACTAATAGTTATTGTAACATGTAACAGGCTAATTAGTCCGGTTCTTTTTTGCAGATTTTCTGCATTGCCTTTGATTTAGATCTGCTAAATAACAAACAGTATTTCTCGCATGAAGTTAAAGAAAGAAGCTTTCCCAGCAGATTCTGACAATAATGTATACTTTACATTTGCATATTTATTTATGAATGACTAAGTATAAATAGGCGTGTTTATTGAACCTTTAACAATAAGAATAAATAAATAAAATAAATAATATCAATTTGCATATCGGTTTCAATTTACTTTTGCTAAAAAAGATACAGATATTGCTTTGCTAACATATAAGGGGGTTAGGATTATGGTTTAAAAATCACACTGTTGATGTAGACCTTTCAAAAACTCAAATATGCATGTGAAAATTTAGAATTTAAAATGTTGCCTTTTAAGGCTGTTAAAATCTGGTTAAATCTGGTTGAAATACATTGTCAAACAACATATTAATAACATTCTTCTGAGTGGTCAATTGACCATGATCAAAGAGTAACACATTGCCAAGGTACACAGACTAATATTACCAGAATAAACAGTTTATATGCAGTTTGTGCAAATTATGTTTGTCATGTGATCACAGGGTTATCGTGTTACACGATGAGCCACTGGACAGCCAAAGCTGGGCAGCGATTGATGGAGTTCAATCAATTTCTGACAAACCTCCTTCATTTTTAAGCTGCAGCAGTGGCTCACAAATTTTAATTTATATTTATATCATAATATTCAAAATATTGAGTATTTGACTATATACTCATCTTCCCTTCCTCTAATTGCTGAGCTGACACAACACGGCAAATTTCATATTTTGCTCCCCACAATGACATCATACCTGTTGTTTCAGTTTATTTATTTCATCTGTAGAGTGGAAAATGGAGCCAATCACGATGAGAAACCGAAGACTTAAGGAGCAGCTGTCAATTGTTAAGGAAGCCAAGGCAGCGCATAATTCTGTACAGGAACACAGAGGGTGGTACCTCACCAGTCACACATGTGTGTCTCCATATGTTACTCCTTCCTCAGTGGAAAATTAGTGCAGTGACAAGAAGATGTGTTTGAAGGTGTGTAGGTGTAATCTTTTTGACAGCGAGGCACGCTCGCACTGTGACTCACCGTCTTTGCACACAATAGGTTGATATGATTATATAACAAGGTGAGCGTTAGGGAAGAGTTTATTTAATGGGAGAACAGCTTGGATTGTGCTTCAGCATGTATTGTTGAGAACGTAAAGATGGCAAAACTAATACTTGTGAGGCTTATCCGGGTTTAAAATTTAGCGTGAATGACCCACACTTAAGTTGGAAGTCAGTGTTACCGAATAACTTCCACGTGTGGCTAGCTCCGATATAAACAGAGAGGAGAGTGTAGAGCTGACCCGATGAGCTTCAAAAGTAGAGGATGGTGCGATGGGAACTAGAGACTAACCTCTGGAGTGGTAGTCGGCTGCTGCGCTGCTGATGGGCACTTTCTTAACGGCTGAAGAACGATAGACGATGTGTGTCCTTCCTCCTCCCCCCTCCTCCTCCTCTTCTATCACTCCATCGCCCCTCTCGACTGGCTCGATATAAAACTCCTCTCTCTCTGTCTTGATCATACCGGCCTGAAAAAGAAACATGACTCATTATATCATAGTAATACTTATCAATCGCTAACATGAAACCCAGCTTCTCCTCATCCGATATGTGCCTCCATCCCTCACCTCCCTGATAGTTTAAAGAAAGAATTGAAGGAGAAGAGAAGGGGAGAGCAGTGATCCCTCCTGGGGACCCTGCAGAGGTCCAGAGTGACACCTGGCATCTCAAATGGCCAACACAAGAGCAGGAGATGAGACTGTCCCACTCCCATCCTCCACTAACACATCCTGTCAGGTAATTCCCCACGTCCTTTGTGCACACACTCACACAACACACAGCAGCCAGGCTCACTGGGAATGTGCACGTGAATACAGGTGACGAAGCAGAGGTGGCGGCAAGTAAAGAAGAATACCCACAAAAAACACACACACAGACACTCAAAAAGGGGGTTGCGTACACATACATGGGGAAAACAGGCACTGGGAAAATTGCCCGTCACTCTCTGTTATTCCATCTGTCTGTTTAAGACAACTGGTAATTACCAAGGCAACGCACTGCTGTAGAGGAAAGAGAACACACAGAGAGGATTGGGAGGCTTTTTAGAGGAAGAGAGCAAAAGAAAGAGGGTGATAAATGAAGGGAAAACATTGATACGATCAGCATGTGCCTGTCTGCTTTTCTCTCCGCTCTGACAGGAGAAGGAAAATATGATGAACAAGCTGAAGACAGGAAAGGGAGCTAATGATAGAAAAAAAAGCATGCGTTACAGATGAATGAGGAATAAATAGCTGCGTGTGTACTGTATTGCATAGAGATTAGCTGAAGCAGGTGGAGTCAGAAGCCTTACACTGACTACCAACGCCTCAAATAAAAACAGTCTATTAAGCTCTGATAATGTCTAGGGGCGTGGTCAACATGAATACATGTCACCGTGCAACATATTGCCAAATTTATATGCAACACATGACAACAACTGTTACACAATAAAGGCTTATTGAGAAAAGAAGGCTTTTAATCCAGTAGACTGGTTTTTAATATGAACAGTTTATATGAAGTGTATTGTGGGTTTCCAAGGTTTTTAGTGAAACTCCTGGACAAGCATGTTATCTTATAATAATCTGTTTGTTTTAGCCATTGCAAAACTCAAGACTCAGGACGCATTACAGCCCAACTAATAAGTGATTTTTAAGACTGACACCGATTTGATGATTTTAAAATCTGATATACAGGTCCTTCTCAAAAAATTAGCATATTGTGATAAAGTTCATTATTTTCTGCAATGTACTGATAAACATTAGAGTTTCTATATATTTTAGATCCATTACACACAAC
>VUQR01031727.1:0-10219 GCA_015108515.1 Hemichromis elongatus | reverse complement strand
GCTGCTGATATAGTTTTATTTTTGAGTGCCCAGCTCATATATACTTTTAAAAAGGAGAGTGTAAATGTTACTGGACATTCTTGTGGAATTGCCACTGAATAATTTATGTTATGGCCCCCCATCAAGGAGCAGTAGGCTGTGGATCTCTTAAGATCTCACTGTTGGGTTTGTAAGGTCATGCTACTCCTACATTTCTGTCTTGTTCAAAGATAAGATATAAAACAAAGTTCAAAGCTAATCGACCTGTGTGTTCTCCTTTTTTAAAAATAAGAATCGAAAATGGAATCGGAATCGTGGAAATCTTATCGATACCCATCCCTACCCCCACGTCTTCAGATCAGACAGGAAACACTGGTCTGCAGTGACGAGCTGCTGCCACACGGTGGAGCTGTGAGTCAGTGTTCCTGTTAGAGGACGGCACAGTTCAGACGCAGCTCGCTTTCACCTCAGCATCTCAGAGATCGTGTGTGTATGTGTGCGTGTGTGTGTGTGTGTCTGTGTGTGCGTTTGCGTGTGTGTGTGTGCGTGTGTCTGTGCGTTTGTGCGCGCTTGTGTTTGTGCGCGTGTGTGTGTGCGTGTATGTTTGTGTGCGTGCGGGTGTGTGTGTGTGTGTCTGTGCGTGCATGTGTGTGCGCGCGTGTGTTTGTGTGTGTGTGCGAGTGTAAGTTAAATCTCCCCACACTATTACACAGAAACAATGGGGAGTACATATAGTACCACATATGCTACTACATGTACTTTATGTACTAATACATGTAGTAGTATATGTAGTACATGTATTAGTACACATAGTAGTACATGTTGACACCAAAGCAATCAGAGTGCTGTAGGCAGCAGCTAAAAGCATCATGGGAGCTGTAGTTGAATAACACAGGGTCGTTGTTCAGTAGATAGATGAGGAGCGGGGCTGTGGGCGGGGTCAGACAGGTAACGGTGGCCATGTTTGATGCGTCTCTCGCTCTCTCAGGGATTTGAAAAGTAAGAACATCATGCTGCGCTCGGACCTCACGGCGGTGATCGGAGACTTCGGCCTCGCCATTTGCTTCGAGCCGGGGAAACCGCCGGGAGAGACGCACGGACAGGTGAGCCGGTCCGACCGCAGGCGGCCAAGGACACGAGCGTCGTCGCATTGCTCACGCGTGTGTGTGTCTGTAGGTGGGCACCAGGCGCTACATGGCCCCCGAGGTCCTAGAAGGAGCCATCAACTTCCAGAGAGACGCTTTCCTTCGGATCGACATGTACGCCATGGGCCTGGTGCTGTGGGAGCTGGTGTCGCGCTGCAAGGCTGCAGACGGTAACACACACACACACCACGCTTTAACAGCAGAGCGGGGGGGCGGGGTCACCTGAGGTCTCAGGACCTGATGTTGGCTCCACCCATCTTTAATATGTGGTGTGTTCAGGTCCGGTGGATGAGTACATGCTGCCGTTCGAGGAGGAGGTTGGTCAGCATCCGTCACTAGAGGATCTGCAGGAAGTCGTGGTCCACAAGAAGATGAGACCGGCCATCAGAGAGCTGTGGCTCAAACACAGCGTGAGTCTGAAACTCAGTCCAGCCACAAACCTGCGACCCGAAACATCACTGGGTTCAAATAAAAGAGTGAGGGGCCAGATCTGGATCCCCGAGGGACACCTTCTATCAGTAGCACCTTTGTTTTCAGGTGTTTCATATTGTAAGGCTGAGCAGTGTTAGAGAGAAGCCTCCAGTGTTCAGACCAGTGAGTGGCTTGGTAAGAAGTTGAACACAGATGTAAATATAAAGAATGGTATCATCAGTATAAACGTGTACTCTCCTGTGCAGAGCTGTGAAATAAAGGGTTTTCATGTAAACATGAGTGGGCCTAACGTGGATCCCTGAAGGACACCTTGTATGAATCACGTGGAGCTGCAGGACTCAGGGCAGGTGTCTCCAGGTGTTTTATGTTTCAGGTTATTTGCTTCGGGAGCCACATTAGCAGGGCTGTTGTGTAACGTGGAGCACAGACAGTCCATGTCTATGCTGATGATGTCATCCTTTATAACACCAGCCCTAGCTCTGTGCTGAGGCCTCGTTGGGTTCCAGTCTGGGTCACCTCCTCCTGCTGTTGGTCCACCTGCTCTAATAGGTTATTTGTGTCGGAGCTCAGTCACTTCTTATTCTCCACTATAAAGCTGCGCAGGGTCTCATAGGTGGGACTTGATGAAGACTTGACCACTTCGTTAGAGACTATCAGCACTATGGACTCATTCCATTTTGCTCCGCATGCGTCCTACGCACAGCAAAGGTCACACACTGGACCTTGTCTTTACATTGGGTTTAAATATTGGTTTTAATTGCTCTGAAGACATTGTTATTTCTCATCACCATGTTGTTGTTGTTAACATGTCTTTTAATGTGCTTTGTCCCCTGTGGTTGGTGTTAGGGATGGTTAGCTCTTGTATCTTAGACTCCTCCACAGCGGAGAAATTTGCGGATGCTTTTAACCTGCAGCTATCTCCTCATAATGATGTTGATTATTCAACCAAACTTTTTAATAATTTTTGCCTTTCTATTTTAGATGAATTTTGTCTGGGTAAAACGAGGAGAGTTTCTGCCTGCAAACCTCCTCCTTGGCTAAATGACAGTATTTGTTGTCTAAAACGTGATTGTGGTAAAGCGGAGCGCAGGTGGAGGAAAACTCCTGTGTTCATCTCCGCTATCCAAAGGACCTTTGAGCTTCTTTTAATAGTGCGGTCACAGATGGGAGGGCTGCCCATTCCTCACATGTGGTTACAAACCTCAGCTAGAGCCCTCTCTGTGGAGCAGCTAGAGACCAATCTCTAAATTACCGTTAATTGCTAAGCTTCTAGAAAAGGTTGTGGCCAAGCAACGTATAGCAGCTCTGGACAAACATAGCATTTGTGATAAGTTTCAGTCTGGCTTTGATGAGGTGCGCTCCACGGAGACAGCCCTTCTTAGGGTCTCTAGTGATGTTTTGATGAGTAATGATGCAGGAAAATGCTCTGTCCTATTATGCTGCCCACCACATCGTCCTTGAAAGGCTAGAACGCTGGGCTGGTGTATCTGGAGCTGCCTTGGAGTGCTTCTCCTCACATCTACATCACCGGTCCTCGTTTATGGTGGTCTGTGGGAGCTGGTGTCACGCTGCAAGGCAGCAATTTAGGGTTCACTTCTGACTCGTCTCTCACATTGGATGGTCGTGTGAAATCTCTGGTTGTTTTTATCATTTAAGAAATGTGGCAAAGCTAAGCCCTATTTTATCTCGCCCTGAACTGGAGATGCTATACATGCATTTATCTCCTCACGCTTGGACTATTGAACTCTTTGTTTATGTGTCTAAACAAAGGTTCTCTGGATCGTCTGCAGGTTGCAAAACGCTGCAGCTTTGACAAAATCCTCCCAGTATGTGTGACAGCGTCGCTATCTCAGCTACACTGGCTTCCTGTTGAATTTCGAGCACATTTTAAGATCCTGGTCTTGACAGAACCTTGCATGGACCAGCCTACTCTCTGATCTGTCCCAGCAGGTCCCTGAGGTCATGTGAACTAAGGATGACAGAGTTTTAGCCACGGTGGCCCCGAGACTCTGGAACTCTCTCACAAACATTATGAACTGTGGACTCGGTTGTTATTTTTAAAAAGCAACCTTTTTAAAACTGTTTTTGGTTCATTTGAGCCTGGTTTATATCGTCGTTTTACCTTTTTATGACTTGTTATCTCACGTGCAGCCCTTTGTGAGTCTGTCTAGAACGCTTCCATATAAATGAAATGTTCTTATTTTATTCTTCGTTCCTTTTCTCAGAGACGGTCAAAGCTGGAGCATAGTGCTTCGCTAACCCCCCTCCCCCCGTGTGCTGCTCTCTGCAGGGTCTAGCTCAGATCTGCGAGTCGGTCGAGGAGTGCTGGGATCACGACGCCGAGGCTCGCCTGTCGGCCGGCTGCGTGGAGGAGAGAATCGCCCAGATCCGCCGCCTCACCGCCACCGTCGCCCCGCCGACCTGCGAGAACAACACCCTGCTGGTGTCCTCTGTTGCGCCTGTTCCCATGGTAACTAATGTGGACCTGCCGCCCAAAGAGTCGAGCATATGAGGCGACAGGAAGGACGTGCACACGCCACGCCGTCGCTCCTCAGTGGAACGCCGGGCGTGAGAGCCGCTGCTATTTTAGTCTCTGGACTTTGAACTGTTTGTGATTCCCTCTGGTCCTGCGGGACGGAGTACCAGCACACCTCCTTGTTTTCTTCTCAGTGGGACTCATTCGTGTCTTTTTTAACCAGGCGTGTGTTTTATGAGAAAACGCGTTCAGGTTCTGACTCAGCGGATGCTCCTCGACCTCCAGGTACCTCAGCGACTCTTTTTATTCGCTCATTTTTTACCGTTTTCCTCGCTCATTCCGCCCTCCGCTGTCTTCTACTCACATCTGGATCTTATCTACTTGACAACAACGTCACCTAGCAACCGCCTCCCACCAGGCGACTACAATGCTGCAAACCCCCGGAGGAACCCGAGACTGTTACACGCCCCCCACGGCGAGTGCTTTTCTACTTTACCTGGACTTTCGTTTTTATCGGTCTCCTGCGACGACACGTCACCGTTCGCATCTTCGGATCCAACGGGTTGCATCCAAAACTGATGATGATGAAATGGGCCTGTGTGTTTTCAGCGCGGCGGTTTCCATTCTCTCGTGTTTTGTGTCTCAGCCTTCTCACCTGGAGGGAAGGCTGAGAGACTCTGATTGGTTGGCCTTGCATTGCAGAGGTGTGATTGGCTGACTGCGCTCAACCACAGCTTTTTGGTTGGTTTAGAAATAATTTCTCAGGTAATCATATCTACAGGTGTGTGGGGGAGGGGGAGGGAGCCGATGTGACGCTGGCCGAGGGTTTCCTGAGGGTGGGGCCAGAGTCAGGTATGACTGATGAAAGCCTTTGGTGGGAGGAGCTTATCTGTGGGTGCTGTAAGCCTGTTGGCTGTGAAGGGAACAGGCGTTACCCTAAAGGTGCAAGACCTCGTGATGCATACGTGCATTCAGGTCGGTGTGTGTGTGTGTGTGCACGATGTCACATGATGTGACAGGTTTAAGTTTACACCTGCAGAACTTTTTGTTTCCTTCCTGTGTTACCTGAGAGACCGGTGACCTTTGTCCTCCAGCAGCTGTGGGTCAGAGTCAAGTGTCACATCAGTTCCAACATGTGAGTGCTGCATGATTTATTCTACACATGTGGAAGGAGGGCTTCTTCCTGTCCTGGCCTTTCACAATAAAAGCCCTGGACATGCACACTCTGTGACTTTGATTTCATTCAAACTGTGAGATTGACCTGAAACACAAACAGCGGATTTCTCTTTATGAACGTCTCAGCATCACCTGACTCACGTCCAGGTGTCCAGATCCACAGACTGATCGTTACAAGCTGCTGCAGAGGTCAAAGGTCACCTGTTTCCTCCTCACGCCGCCGTTCTGCTCGTTTTCTTCCACTTGGGACTGAGGCGGCGTCGGCGTCCGAAGCTCTCCTCGTCCTTGGTGTTCAGACAGACGGCGAGGCGGCTGACCTGTGCGTTTGTCCCTTCTGTGATGCCATACGTGAAACATGAATGTCTACGATGCTGCTGCTCACCCCGATGACGATGATGATGATGAAGATTTCTGTAGATTCTTTTGTATTGTTAGTTTTACTTTAGCTGCATTGACCACATGCAAACCTGTGTCGTTGTACAGAGTTCGGGGGGGTGGGGGTGGGAGGGGTAAATGAAAGTAGAGACGACAGTAGAGCACAGACCACCTCAATACAGCAGAAATACCTCACAGACTTTTCTACCTGCTGGATTTTTACATTTTGTTGTTTGTGAACTTTTCTTGTTTCTTTGTGTTTTTGTTGTTTCCATCAAACGTGCGGCGCTGCCAGGCCACGCCCACTCACAGCTCACTGCTGTTTCACACTAAACTGCCCACACCTGGACTTCCTCTCATCCCTGCCTCCTCTCTTCAGGTTTCCTCCTTTCCATTTCCTTCCTGACTCCTCGTCCCCTCCCTGTGGCTCCTCCTGCCTCGCCGTCCTCTAACAGGTCACATGGTTTTAACACCTCCGGATCTGTTAATGCGACCGATTCAGTGACTCTAAAGTAAGGTGGCGTCCTTCAGGCAGCGCTCCACCTGCAGTCTGACCTCCATCAGGGCTAACCCCCCCTCAGTCTCTGACTCCAGGTGTTTCAGGAAGTCGTTACCTCATTAAAGCCTCACAGATGGAAATGCCGTGCTGGGCCGCAGTAAGGCCGGTCACAGCGACCTGTTTGTGCTCAGCGTGCTCAGCGTCTCGCCGGGCTGCACGCGGCTTTATTTCTTTTTATTTTGCCATCCTGAGAATTCATCTCTGTAAATAACTTAGAACGCCGTCCACGCCCTCCACGGCGTCCACGCCCTCCACGACGTCCACGCCCTCTACGACGTCCACGCCCTCTACGACGTCCACGCCCTCCACGACGTCCACGCCCTCTACGACGTCCACGCCCTCCACAATGTCCACGACGTCCCCGCCCAGATTAGTGTGACGGTCTCCACATAACTGCACACGCAAACGCTCGGCCAGGTTATTTCATCACCGTTAGCTTGTGCTGCTCGCACTGACCTGGCTAACATCACACACACCTCCCTCCCTCAGAGCTGTGAGAGGAAGGTTCTGGTCTCCGAGTCCTTCGATGCTGAAGAGAGCGAGTCGCATGACTCCTTCCTCCAGCTCGTCCTGAGCAGGTGTGTGAAGATGGCCGCCGCCTGTTTGGCGTTAGCTGCTGGCCGAGGTCAGAGACACGAGTCCTCACAGTCCTCTGTCTCTGCCATCAAAGACAGACAGACGTTTGTAAAGCGGTGACGAGCAGAAAGGACAGACTGAACTCTCGCTGTGCTGACTGACGGCGAGCAGAGCTGGGATCAGACCACGGCGAGTCTAAGCTTTGTTTAAACCCGATGAAGGTGGGAAAAGAGCAGAGCTGGATGCTAACGAGTCGATCTGACAGGCCGAGCCCCCTCGCGGCGAGAGACCGAGGCACCGCCCCCGCCGTGAGGGCAGGAAAATAAGACGTTATCGTCCTGAGGCCAGCAGCTGTTTGTGGAGCAGCAGCAGCTGTGAATAATGATGGAAGCTGGTTTCATGGGCTGACCAATCAGAAATTGAGAATCTGTTTAAGTCCAGGCAGCAGTCGCCAGGGTAACCCTCTAATGTGACTCAGTAGGTTTGTCTCAGCTCAGGGGCCGCATCCTCCTGAGGACCCGGCCTCCACGTCTAGGTGGGCCGGGTCCTCCAAAGACCGAGAAGGCCGAGGCTGTGAAATCGTCCGGTCCAGCCTTCAGATGTGCGTCACCAGCTGACTCCTGTCTGTCTAAAATCTAACACTGGAGTAAAGTCTGGACCATCTCACACTTTGTTTCATCAGTTTTCTGTTTCACGTTTATTCAGCTGTGTGAAAACTAGAACTCTGAGCCAAACCGATTTACTCAGGGACAAATAAAACCGTGAAAAATCCAAACACTAACACGTTTAAGTTATCTGAGTGACTTATATATCATGATTAACCTGAGTAGCTAAAGACCACAGGGGTCTGAAAACGATGTGCTGGGAGTTCGCTGTTCTCGTCAGCTCTAGTGACCCCTGACCTCCCGCTCAGCGATGGAGCTGGTGGCTAACAGACGTCTCTGAACACGTCGGAGCGCTTTAGCTAATATGTGACGTCCTGTTAAACCGAGCAGATATTTGAAGTTTTCACAGCGACATTCTCGCCTGGAAATATCTTTATAAGTTTATTTTATGACCCATAAAGATAAATAAGAGTAATATTAAAGCTAAGCAGCTGCCGCCATTGTTGGAAACTGGAATTGGCTGGGCCACGCTATGAATTCTGGGATATGGGGGGCCACCAAGCACACACCCGACCCATCCTTCTAATCTGGGGAAAAGGAGGACGCATTTGGAGGAGTCTATGTATTTGGACATCCTTCATCGTCTTGCTGCGACGTAATTGGCCTTTAAATGCAGCCTCAAGAGGATGCAGCCTATGAACTGGGCCACACCTACTGGTGTCACCGGTCTCAAGATCCGCCCCCTCTGGGTTGCACTTTAACATCTAACAGTTTGGGAGGAGGGATTTTTTTACTGGCGTGATCATCATGGCACCACTGACTAGTACTCTGGGTAAGCTAGCCCTTCTTCACTTGGCAGTTAGCATTAGCAAAGCTAGCTGTGCATCATCAGGCTGCTGACCTGCACAGCAAACCGCCCGGCAGCATCAGGAGTGATCTGATTGGCTAACGGCTTTCCTGCCACTTTAAATTTCTTTTTATATTCAGCTGAATTAAAACAGCTGATCCAGAATCCAGCTGCACGGCTCCAAACATTAAAACATCTGGAGCAGTGCAGCTGGAGTCCTACACGTACAGAAACTCATGAGCACCGTTCACTTCCTGTGGCAGAGGTGGCGGGCTCCACCAACGCCATCTGCTCCACCTGTGGGAGGAGCCAGCTATGAGTTTTTAAACAGAAAGACAAGCAACTGTTCTTCATCGGCTTGACTGTAGGAGGAGGAGCAGTTTAACATGTATAAATACACGTGTACATACATCTATGAACAGGAAGGAGGAAGTTACGCCTAACAAAATAAAAGCCTCTTCCTTGTTCCAGGCTTTCCTTCAGTAGAGGCGTGTCCTTTACTCTGACGGAGGTCTCCTGGTTTTACTGTGGTGCTTTATAAAGAGAACCTCCACCTGCTCCGTCTGCCTGGAGACAGACAGGAAGTGACCTGTGTGTGTGTGTGTGTGTCATAGCTGTATGAATGTATTTGAGCCTCAGTGCGGTGACTCTGAGGCTCACGCTCCAATAAACTGTAGAAAATGAATCTTTTTGTAAGTGAAACAATAAAAATGTGACAGTATTTTAAACAGACTGCTGGATTTCTTTACAATAAGGTGGAGCAGGAAGAAGAGCACGGGTGGTGTTTCCTCAGGGGTGTCAAACATAAGGCCTGGGGGCCAGAACTGGCCCCTTGGACGCTCGACCAATTGGAAGAAGTGAAGAAGGGTGGAGATGTTCCAGTTCTCCGTGCTGATGGAGACTGACACCCTAAAACGATACTACACCTGTACTACACCTGTACTACACCCTACACCGGAGTAATAAAGTTTAGATAAATGAACGTCTAGTCTAGATTTAGTATAGATGGAAAGTTTTTTTGAAGACGCAGTAAAACAAAATGTTTGGGTTTTTTTGTTTCATGATCTCGGCTGTTTAGTTCTTTGGGTTTCAGCTCACAGTCAGGTGGACCTGGTGGAGGTTTGAGCTGTGGAGCTGACTCTCCAGGCTGCTGATTGGTCCTTAAAAAGCACACACACACACACACTGAGCCAATGATTAATAAATCCCTTAGTCAGGCTCAGTGACGTCATGAAGAATGACATCATCAAAAATGTTTCTGATTGTCCTTGTAATCAGCTGGTCATCACGTGACCTTTGAACCGTGACTGTGCACTTTCCTGAGCTGCAGCTGACTCCGGCTGTGTCCCAATTCAGGGACCGCACACTTCAGAGTGCACGCACTTTGCGTTCTACGTGGGGCGGGTACTCTGAGGAGCGAGAAGGGCAGAAGTGCAAGGCTTGTGAAATGGGACGGTGTAGCCTTCATCGCGCTGCTCAGGTTGCTTAGCAACCATGATACTGACCACTGGAAACATTTCATACAGAATAGTTTGACAGAAATGAAGGAGAAAAAATGTTTTTGTTTATTTATTTTTTTATGATATTTTGATTTGATGAGTATCTGAGGCTGAGACCACCGGACTGTACGAACATGATGTCTGTACTGAACAGTAATTTTAAGATTAGCTAGTAAATAACAATTAGCTAATGTTGTTCATGAGACTAAAGTCTCACATTGGTAATGTAAATATAATATGGCCAATATTAAAGTTAGTATTATATTTATCATTATTAGTTATTACAGCGGTGAACTTGAACTCTGTGTCAAACACTGAGCTTCAGTAAAGATTCAGTTATTTATATTTCCTGTCACCTGAAATCTTCACTCAAACACAAACATCTATGACAGTGTATATATAGATGTGTTATATATGAGAGACAAATGTTGTTCTTTTATTATGTTGGCATTAATAAATCTGTCTGAATGGTTGTAAACATAAAATGTCTGAGCTGTGATAACTGTTTGTGATAAAATGAAGAGCAGACTGATATATGAAATGTTCCTTT
>VUQR01031716.1:19433-29581 GCA_015108515.1 Hemichromis elongatus | reverse complement strand
TAAAGATGAAATTTATGCTGGAAATTTTCAGTGGAATTGTTTCCAGACACAGGAGCTGTCAGTGAAGCTAAAGTTTATTATGCAAACCCACTAATAAGCCACATGCACAATGCCAGGTGTGATTTCTGACGTGCACACATACCGAGTTTGACTATTAGCTTCTGCATTATATTGAATGTAGTTAGCATCCAGTGGATTGTCTTCCAGCCGAGTGATGTTTTTAGCTAATTACTACTGCTAGCATGTTGATGGTTTGCCAGTTTAATTTGTAACCATGGTAATATTTTCTCATTAGCACTAAAATTAAAACACAGCAGAGGCGTATGATAGTCATAATTTGGCAGGTACTTGTTCTTGAACAGAAGTATAAACCAAATTACGGATGAGGACAAAATTGCTAGAGCCCCTAAAAATAGAGCAGGGATTTTCTGCATAGCATTTCTAAACATGCTAGTTTTCTTTAGGAAGCAAAAATATATTCTATTTCCACTTACAAGATTTTTAACCCCTAAAAAATGACATTTTTAATTAGCCCTAGCACAAACAACTGCTGTGTGATGACGTGCTTCAAAATCAAGTTAAAAATGAGCATCATCTTCCAATTTACACACAACACAAAAACTTCAGCAAGGGCTTGAACTTTCACTTTTAGACAAGTTCAGACTTGAGAAAAAGCATTGTTGATGCTCACAAAGCAGAAGATGAATGTGCAGAGTTATCACAGCGTTTCCAAGGGTCAACAACCGGAGCGAGAGGTATCATCAAGTGCTGTTATCCAGGAAAAAAAATACACTATAACATTAGCAGGGCTAATAACTTTGATCCTGGTAGTTTTTGGTTTTTGGAAAATACTTTTTATTTCCTTTTGCAAATTTAAATAATGCAAGCATCAAAAATTAAATTAAAATGTTTGGAAAAGCGGTTAAAAATCCCATCATCTGTCTGGAAAAACATGAAATTTCCCATAAATGTGTCAAGATACGTAAAAGTCCAGCTTAACTAAAACAACATGGCTGACATATTCTGAGTACAACGCTCAGGCTTCAAACTGCTCAAAATGCTCAGTGTTTTTTTCTAGCCTGGGCTCTGTATGATGTCACGCAGAGGCTTTATCCTGTATTATGTTGCTGTAACAGTTACTCCACCGACATCTGTAAGCTTTGCACTTAAAATGATATTTAAAATGCTAAAAATATAAATATTGTTGTCATCCATGAACAGTTTATAAAAAAATTTTTAAAAAGCACACAATTAATTTTAGATTAAGATTGTTACTTAGTTATTTACTTGCTAACTAAATACTCTTTTCTCTTAGACATGTTTTTGATGTGTTTCTAGAATATTTGCGTTTTCTTTTTTTTTTAATGACAGGTAGTCTCTAAAAGTTTGCTAAGGGCTGTATAAAGAAAGGTTTTTTCATAATAGGGCTAACACACAATGAACCATTCACACTCATTCATGCTTAGAGAATAACCAGTTAGCCTAATATGCATGTTTTTAAACTGAGGGGAACCTGAAGAACCCCGGGAGAGAGCATTTTAACACGCCAACAGTGACACCTTATTTCAGCACCTTATTTCATTATCCCCTCAGTAGATCAGTGGTTCTCAGTCATTTTAGTTGGTGTTTATCACGTCCCCCTGGCATAATTTATCAATTTTACTTAACCTACCACCTGTGGCTCAATGAGTTGGCAGTTCGTCTTGTAATTGGAAGGTTACCGGTTTGAGCCCCGGCTCTGACAGTCTCAGTTGTTGTGTCCTTGGGCAAGACACTTCACCCGCTGCCTACTGGTGGTGGTCAGAGGGCCCGGTGGCGCCAGTGTCCGGCAGCCTCGCCTCTGTCAGTGTGCCCCAGGGCAGCTGTGGCTACAATGTAGCTTGGCATCACCAGTGTGTGAATGGGTGGATGAATGTAGTGTAAAGCACTTTGGGGTCACACACATAATCCCTATGGACCCCAAAGTCCCTATGGACTAACCCTATACAAGTACAGGCCATTTACCATTTACCTTCGGCACCAGTGCTGAACAAAAAACTGGAGGGTGGAATATGAGTTAAATGGACCAGAAATATTCCTCTATCAGCCAAAGCATTAAAACCATCTATTTAAAACTGTGTGTTTCCTTGTGCCAGGAAACACAGCTCTGACCCATCAGGACACCTGGGCTGATAGAAACCAGTAAATTGGCAGTGAAACCTTTGGGCACCACATGGTACATTGTTTTGCTGTTGCAATGGTGGCAACAGTGTTAACGTGTGTGGTACATCCACCTGAATATCAGGACACTTGTCATTATTTTTTAATGCCGTGGCTCATCGGTGTATGCTGTAGCATTTAGTTTGATGAAAAGCTCCTTGCGCAGCTCTATTGTGTTGGTAATATTCTCAAAATTAAAAGTGATGAAACTCCCAGCACGGTGAAATCCAAACATCGAACCTCGCCTGCATAAAGAAACATTTCTTTCTATAAGACATCTCGGTTTACGTCATCCTTCCCTCCTCTCACCCCTCCCGCTGCTTCTGGCCCTTGATGTTCACCCTCATCTGCAGCGTTGTAATTGTAATTACCAGAGCAGTTGATGTTAATGATCCAGGAAAAGACTCAGAACCTTATTACACAGAGAGGTCAAAGTTCAAACAGGACTTTTGTATGCTAACTAGGCTGTGTCTGGGTGTAAACACACACACAATTTTGATTAAGTGTCTGAAAAAGAATTCAAGAGAAGTGCAGCATTGTAAGTTTTTCTTTTATGTTTTTGAGGTATGTAATACGAGTCACACTTTACATGTATCGTGGTTTACATGTAAAACATAAAGGATGGCCTCTGTGCCTCATGACATTGAGTAACTTTCCTTGTTAAATCTAAGATTTTGGTCCAAACACACACACACACACACACGCACGCTGGGTTTTCATAACTTGTGGGGACATCTCATTGACATAATGCCTTCCCTAGCCCCTTACCCTAACCATCAAAAATGAATGCCTCACCCTGACCCTTGACCTTAACCTAACCATAACCTAATAGTAACACTGACACTAAAACCACATTTTGAGTCTCAAAAATGCCTTCAAACTCGTGGGGACCGGGTCTTTGGGCCCCACAACGGCTGTCGGTCCCCACGAGAATAGTAAACCTCCAATTTTTGGCCCCCACGAAGATGTTAATACCCTTCCACACACACACACACACACACACACACACACACACACACAAGTAGGCTTAATCCTCTCATTAAAGTCTTAGCAATAATGTTAACGTGCGAATTTCATAAAATGGACTTGTTTGTTGTGAATCGAAGAGCACCAAAAGCACACACCTGCAACATGTTTAACTTAATAAAGTGTAATCCTGTGTGCCTCAGGTGTCTCCTGTTACATATTTTAACTAATTAAAGAAACTCATCAAGCGCTCTGCGGCTTTTTCAGAAACCAAGACAGCCAAATTTGATTTGAAATAACTAAACAAAAGTGGGTCGATAAGGTCTACTAGAGTTGTGGGAAGTGTGGGTGGAGGAAGGCAGGCGGACCTATTTTTGTACAGACTTGCAGCACGCCATTGTAGTGCGAGATCAGTAAATGGTATTGAATTATTTTTAAAAAATGAACATTTGCTCATGTTCATTACTCAGAGCCTCTATAATATAGGAAACAAAGTTTGATGTTACACACTGGTTAATGTATTAATATTTTACTACACGTTTACTTCTACATGGGCGATTCCCCACAGTGTTTTTGGTTTTCAGTAAGTCTTCTGTAACAAAGTTAAAGTGAAGAACAAATAAATGTACAAACAATATCTAATAGCAGGTTTGGGGGATTTTATACTTCTGATTTACTGCCTGAAAATTTTGATTTTTAACAAGAACATATGATGAGAATGAAACCCCTGAAAGGGTTCGTCCTTGATTATAAAAGACACTCTTTTTATTTACCAGCATATACAAAATATGTCTAATAAGGTCTTATCAGTCTATTAATTTGGTTTCACAAAATTCTTATAAAATGCATTTAAGTTTCTCAGAAAAAAATATTTTGTTTATTTATTTCTTCTTTTTTCCTGGAGAACAAATTTGCAAACATAAATATATTAACTTTATACTCTATGCACGTTAGGTTGGGGGTCTACTTGTAGATTTCAAATTTCTCCATGTTCAGCTGGCCTGCTGATTAATTTAAAATCACTAAATTCTTTGGTAAGTACCAAAAACTGAAGCTTTTTGTCAAAGCTATACGATATAATTAATTTTTATTTTCTTTCACTCTGACTTTTTGCTTTTAATTCAGTTTAGTTTAGAGTAAATTTTCTTATTTCTGTTTACTTTTTATTTTTTGAAAATGTTTTAGTTTAGTCATAATTAGTGTCGGTGTTTGTTTGGAAAGTATCTGTCAGAGGCATGATGGGTATTACAATAAAAACGGAGAACTTTAAAAGCACTCACAGTCTTGTACTCATCCACAGTCTCGATAAATACATCAATTAATGCCTCATCAAACCAAACTAACAGATACTAAAACTAGAGATATTTCCTTCATATTTTTATTTTACTGTAGCTCCTTTTCACAAAGCTTAGTTTGTTCATTTTTTTTTTTTTTTATAAGTCTAGTTTTAGTTAAGTACAATAACCCCAATTTCACATCTTCACCTTCGTGCTTTATAAACTCCAGAATTTATCCAGCTGCTTCTGTCTTCTGTCACTTAATCAATAAACCAGTAACCCAGTGCCAAAGAGAGCCTCTAAAATGTTTTACAGGTGTTCCGGATTGTGAGCAGTCATTCTGGTATATCCGGTCTTTGGTTCCTGTCCAAAGAAGTGCTTTTAAGGAAAGCCATTATTTTTGTAGTCCAGAGGTCCATGTGTCCATCCGTCCCTTCTCATCTGCTAGTGAGAGGCGAGAGGCGGGGTACACGCTGGACAGGTTGCCAGTCTGTCCAGGGGTCAAAAAGACCAAACAACCAAAAGCTGTTTTTAAGCAATTCTTAAAATAAAGTAGTACCTGGAGCTCCAAAGCATATGGGTCTAAAGTGCAATATTCTTTGTTTTTTTAAATGGGTATTTATTACATGTTTGTGATTCTCAACTTATTTTTTTAAACCTGCTGTTATAAAACAATGTCTAAACTTTAGGATAATAAATGTCTTGCTGATACAACCTATTTCATGTATAAATCATCCTGTTAAAAAAAAAGAAAAATCAGCAGTGGATCATGTATACCTACAAGCCAGTAGTGTTGATAATGAAGTTACATTAAACATTTAAATTCCTCGTTTTTCCAAATTTTGAATTTCCAATTCATGTAAACGATAAAGATCAGGCCGATGCATGTTGTTCTCATTTACTTGTTCTCAGTGGTTATTCAACTATATGTTGCGTTCACACAGAAAATGTTTATACTTGGAATCTTTTTTCATACTTAACAGATAAATAAATAATTAAAAAATAGCCTAAAAAATGTAATTCTAATTCCTAAATCTTTCCTCTAATCTGGACGTAAACAGCACTCAAATAAAGCTAAACGTCTGTGCTTTAGCTCATATTACTCATATACTTTAAAATGTTTTTGTAAAAAACTAACAGAAGCTGCATTTTTAAACTTTAATTTATGACTTAAAATCTGGTGATTTAGTACCTTATAAAACGCATCCTGCAATCACACTAAATGAATCAGAATGAAAACAGACACAGGCCTAATAGCACTTACAGTGAGACCTAAAGCGGTTCTTAAATAATAGAAGGAAGAAGTGCAGGGCGCAGATGTGGGCACTGATGAGAAACCTTATGAACGAACAAGCGAGACAATCATAGAAGAGAGGGAGATGGTCTCGCATTGTGTTGGCGCCAAGTGCAGCCTGAATGGCGACAAAATGACACCAAGCCAGGGTGCAAAACTCCCCTCCTTAATAACGCTGTTGTCTCTTCTGCTTTCCGAAATCTCAGCAGATTACCAACACAAATGCTGAAAAGTAATATTTTAAACGTGAAATCCAAAGTCTTTGATCAAGAGTAGGTTAAAAACCTGCACACTTCCTATGACTGAAAGGAAAAACTCACCCCCTCTCCCCTTCTGACAAAGACAAACCATCTACTTCTCCAAATCCCTGTAATACTCATTTTATGGCCAAGTATGAAATAATTACATTAACTTATGCTAAGCCCTTCATCAACCCTCTGGGTTTAATCTTTTCAAGTCACAGAAGGAAATCCACACACACACACACTCTGATGGTGCAGAGTGTCAATTAACTAAAGCCAATTATTTATCTTCTCAAGAATTCAGATTAGAAAGAGGCTGCGTGAGACGCTGGGCTCCTTCCTGCAGCACCACCTGAGACTCAGCTCCCCCAACTCTGATCTGACACCGTCACTTGGTGGTGACGCCAGCTTCTTAGAGTATCACAGAAAAAAAGGCCCAGACAGATTAAAAAACAAAAAGCAGAAACTGAGCAACCAAATGACGCAATTAATAAGACCGTGAGGAAAAAAGTAGCATTTATCAGCACAGGACAAAAGATTCAGTCACGATTAAAGGATCTCAATGCGGTGAAATGTTTCCTGAAGTTAAAAAAAAACAACAACTTAGTTTTCAGAAATCAAGTCAAACATGTCACGTCTAGGGCATCCAGAGACACAGTAGAGGTATTTAAATGTCACGCCAATATCCCAGATGGCAGCCGTGTGCTGACAAACTGACTCCCTCTACAATGTTTATATGCTAAACAGAGATCGTATGAAGCGCTGAGGTAATGTGTTTTATTACTATAATTCCATACAAGATGTAACGTCGAGCTGGGATGAAGGACAGGTTGATATTATGGTGGGAAAAGGGGGAGGGAGCGCTCCTTTGGTGGATATTACTGAGAAGGAGGTGCAAAATAATCTGATTTTCTGAAATATGATGACAGAGACACCCTTTCCAGACACACAAAAACAGTAAGAAAAAATGCGAACTGTGTCACCTGTGCCATAAAAACCAAACCAGTAAATGGAACTGCAAAACCAACAATTAAATTTTATGGTCTGTAGAGGTCAGTCGCTAAACTTCAATAACAACTGCTCTGGAGTAAATCACTTCATCCCAAATCGGACATTTTTTTCCATCAAATCAGACTTATGTTTCATTCATTTCTACAAGAAAATGACTGTGACGGTATATTTTACATAAGAAACAACTGTGTTAGCTCCATAACCACCTGGACATAACAATAGACACAACATAAATTTAACATTCATTGTCTACATGATTTTGAGCTACACCAGCAGCATGATTTAATATACAAACGAGAATCATGCTAGATATTGCCTCTCTGCAGTGAATTACTGTGAAAATTAACACTTACTTTCAAGGACTTTATATTTTTGTGGTGCGGTGACTTTGCCTCTGGCTCCAAGACATTCTCACATTTTCAACTATAATATTTGCCTTGATCAGTTCAAGTCTAAACCAAGTTGAACATAATAAGCATACACACAATAAAGTTAGATTATCCGCTATTGTGGATATTATTTATTTAAGATAAACGTATTTTATGAAAAAAACACCTACGTCACCCAATTAGAAATCTCCAGTAGAACGAAAAATAAAGTCACTTCATAGGTGCAAAAACTGTAGTTCCAGGAGCAGCCACTATAGGCTATTTAAAAACCAACAACAACAGAACATAAGTAAACTTGTTTACGACCTGAGGCAAAAAAAAAATTTGGTCTTTATAAATAATTTTGTTTTTCAAATACATTTATGCACAGGATACGTTTTTTTGTAGCAGACTGGCTTTCAGTAATATTAAGATTTTAAGGTAAGCCAGGTTAAGGGCGGGGCCAATATAAGGACAAATGTAAGACTAAAGTTGGGATTGCAAAGATCACATAGTGGTAGGTGGTTCTGTTACATTCCTTTGACTTCTGTTCAAAGTCAGCCCAAAGGATGCACACGTTGGTGCATTGTATTGTTGCGTCTCGGGTCTGATGACAAAATTTACATGACATGGGACCACCTGGTGAGCTTTCTCTAGGCCTGCATTCCATCTCTGACTAAAAATTTTATTTAAAAAAAAACAACAAAAAACATTAAATGGGGATGGCTAAAAGGCTGAAATTGTTTTAAAAACACTGTCCGCAAACCAATGAATGACAATAAAGGTGACTAGACTCATCTTTTATTTGCAATGACTATAATTACACCTTATAGCCAGGTCAGTCAGTTTCTTATGTACTGTACTTTAACTTCAATCAGAAAATTCTTCCAAATGTCATGTTATACATTATCATCCATCATTGAATATTATCTGATCTGTCCCAGATTAACTCAGCAGATCCCAAACACATACAGAACTATAAACTCTGTTTGTGTTTTACATATAAACATTTTAGATTTTTATCTGTCCTTAAAAGTAAAACATAAAAAGCGGAACATTTCATTTTAACAGCAAGTAATTAAAACTGTCAAAAACCATCAATACAACTGCTAGGCTCACAGCGAATGCTCTGGCAGATTTAATTGACATACAATTTCCTAATTCTATGCTGCATTTCATTCATTCGTCTGCCATAACTCTTCTCACTCCCAAACGTACTGCTGTTCAGTTTACTGATTCAGTTGTTTAGACTTCAGCCAACAATTCAACTTGTTTTGCCAGTAGAAGCACTTAAAAGCGACAGTTCGTATCAATCACATACAGTTCAGCTCACATTTTTACTCAATCTTAAACTCTTGGCAGCACTTCAGATGAAATATAAAGTACTTTGCTGCTTTCACTTGAGGTGAAAGCTAAACTTCCTCCAAAAGTATTTGTGTTTTGTCTTCCACCTGTTCGAGGCTTTCAGCACTTAACTGCTTAAATTAAAACTCAAACTTTCTTGAACAAATGCACTTAACTCCCTTTTTTTTCTCTTTAAATTACTTAAAAAATCTAAGCTGAAAGCAACAGGTAGGAGAGTAAGGATTAGCAAAAAATTTTTTTAAAAAGCATCATTATTCCTTTATCCACACCTCACCGGCTTTAAATAATTAGCAATTAAACCCAGTCAACACCCAAAGTCTCTTGCACTACCAGTATGAGGACAGTCGGGGTTGCAGACAGATGTAACACCTCACCACTCAAGGTTCCACCAGGAGAACAGCTACAGACCACGAGTCTTATTTAAGTTACTGCAAAACATCAACCAAAAGCAGTAACCAATAGTCCCAACAAGAAGTGATCATTGGCTCCACAGAACAAGTGGTCTGATATGACTACAAGTTTCTACAGCCACAAAATTAAGCAAAAGAAATGCAAGTGCCCATCTGCAAATAAAGAGTCACACCCACACACAGGGGTCAAACTAGCGCCAACTAGCATGCAGCCTGCTGCAACCCATAATTTCCTTCGGGATTAATAAAGTATATCTGATCTGATCTGAAAAAGTGTGGCAAAGCAGCACACAAAGTTGCTTTTTCAGTTAACAACATTTACAAGTTATTCAACAAAAGTGGACCGCAACTCTAAAAGTCACACTACAAAAGAACTCCAGCATTATTTAAAATTCACCCAAAAACAGTCATGTAGGTGTACACAGGAATGTTCACACAAAGCTGTAACCAAACACTTATTAACATAACATAACCAACAACAACAGAGTTAACGTCACCCTCATCTGCAGTACTGTTCCAGGAATGAGGCACATTCCCACCCAGAATAACCACCAAGCACGATGAGAGAAAACAGCAAAGAAGAACAACTAAAAAAAAACAAAACATGCATTACAGCCATCTAGCCCAAAGGATCCCGGGCAAGCCCCCATTTATGTAGCACAGACGGACACCTGAATTTTTGGAAATATTGGTTTTACTTTAAATTACTTATAATCTAAGAAAAAAAAAATCAGCCATGACAGCATGGTGGGGGCAACCAAAAATTGGTGCCACCCAATTTATTAACCCCCCAAAAGATTCTTCAACTTTCACTACAAGGATCTTAGCAAAGTTGGGGTTCCAAAAAATATAACAGTCATAGGACAACAGTAAAAGAATTTCGATCAAAAACATATGATAATAGAAAAAAAATCAAGATTATGTATTATTTATTATGTCGCCAGTGTCATTAATGAGACAACTTTTAAGTAAGGTGTTCAATATTTAATAAAATTCCACCGACATAAAATAAATAC
>VUQR01031715.1:0-19456 GCA_015108515.1 Hemichromis elongatus | reverse complement strand
AAGGACAAAGGTCACTCTTTTGAGTATGCCAATGTTCACATTTTGGACAGAGAAGACAGATGGTTTGAAAGAGGAGTGAAAGAAGCCATCTATGTCCACTGTGAATGGCCATCTTTGAACAGAGGCGGTGGTTTACGACACCAACTGTCTGCCATCTATAATCCAGTTCTGAGATCCCTGCCCAGATGCCTTAATGCCCACTCACATCCTGGGCCATCTGACCTCTGGAAATCACATGATAGGGTGAGGCCAGGTTTCACACTAAGCTCACCCGAAACCATGGCTGATTGAGACCCACACCCGTTTTCACACCTCTTGTGATTAGGTAGAGGATCAGTAGGGGGCCCATTGTGCCTCTACGAGGGACACTCCCACAAGGCTTAAATATGGGACTCTCCACCATTTGACTCTAGAACTGAAGAAGCTTCTCGGATGAGAGGTGAAACGTCTTCAAGCAACCTAAAGAAGTCCAGACGCCTTTTTCTTTACAGCTGCTTAGATTGCAAACCTACCATTTTATATTTTGCACTTTTGATAAACTCAAGACTTACCTCTCTGCCATCCTTCCTACTTTCTAATGTGGACTTTAGATC
This sequence comes from Hemichromis elongatus, assembly GCA_015108515.1. NCBI lineage: Eukaryota > Metazoa > Chordata > Actinopteri > Cichliformes > Cichlidae > Hemichromis > Hemichromis elongatus. Next base: position 18,863 of record VUQR01031715.1, on the reverse strand, counting down.
TCTGTGCATTTTTCTGATTAAGTGGCAATTTTTCACACCCTGGGATGAGAATAGTATGACGAGTGTGTTCAGGTAAAGTCAAGATGGCGGCCTGACTCAGAGAGACTTTTTAAAATCATTTTGGTTACAGAACTTCTTCTTCTGTTAATTTTATTGTCTTTTTGCATTGAAGCTTCACAGTGCAGATAGTGTTTTCTTGTTTCTATAGCTTCCTGTGGCCAAATTTGAAATACTTGTTATAATAAATTTGATTTTTTGGTTTATCATTTTAATAAAGTTCATTAGTCATTAGTTTCAGTCGGACCCTGTGGCCATGAAAAACATGCTTCAACACTATCCGTTTTTTTCTCCTTTTTTTCCTGAAGATTGATGCTTGCCCTTTTAGGCCGCACAAGATGATAGCAGAAGTAACAAAACAGCACATTAAATTAATTATATTCTGAGTGGAAGCTGATCCAAAATATACTGCATTGTTGATTCATCTTCAAAGACGTCAGTTTGGAAAAGGTCATGGTAATTGAAAACCAAAGCGAATCAACCTTGATTTTTTTTTTCCTTATTCCGGTCCTCCCAAAATCCATTTAAACAATTTTAAATTGATGATGTCACTATTTTGACCACAGCAACTGCTTGATCTTCAGGGGTTATGCTGCCAACTCATACTTTAAAGAGAGTTTTGTGCTCAGTGAGAGGCACTTATATGAAAAGATTAAACCTTATTCCCTCAAGACCCCCATCCTGAAAGATTGAAGTAGATTTCAAAGGGGTTGGTTGAAGGAATCACTTCCCCTTGGCCAGACTGGAAAAAACGAAAACCCGCATTACTTAATTGAGATGTCTGATCTCAGTTCAGGTAGTGGCTACTGCTGGGACCTTGTATCGAGTTAGCCGTAAACAGAAGAGTTCAAACAGAGGGCTTAAAGTACCAGACTTTTACAACCCAGCCGAGTATCTTGTTAAAATTAAAAATAAGTCATCCCACTAATAAAATATTACTGTTACTCAGCCTTGAAGTTTTACACTGTAATTTCTATTTGCTGAGCAGTATTTTGTGAAAGTTGATCATTTGTGACACACACTCGAGCTATCAACGTTGAGCTTATGTCATTGATTCATCCAATTTCTGCTGTTTACCTGAGTTGAAATCGCCTCTCTCTCTTGTCCAGCTCATCACATCTCTTTATTTTTTCAGCATGCTGTGGGCCTGCAATTGGGCCTCTGCCTATACAGAACACCTGCCATAGGAGGTCCATGAGGTGTCACGTTCAGATGCCTGAGCCCCCTCAAATGGCTGTTAATGTGAATAAAATGACAAAATAAATTTTTGTTTAGTACTAAAAACATATTTCAACATTTGAAAGAAAGGTAAAATATTTCGATATGTTTGTGGGGAAAAATATTTTTGGTAAAATAAATAAATTAAACTTAGTTTGTGGGGATTGGGATCAAGGAACTACAGTTTAATTCAACCACTGTCATTAAAATATCTAACCCTGGCAGCTAACTTAGGCTACGTTGGTATGACAGTGTGAACAGCACAAATTCAATATTGTCAAATCCGATCTGGGTCACTTTCGTATGTGGTACTGAATCCGATACATATCCGATGTTTTAGAAAGCGACTGCTTTGAACGGTCATGTCGCATTAAATCCGTCTTTTCCATCACTGACACAAGACAGACGCCAGTTATCAGCGCTGAAGAAGACAAACGAGAAAGCGTGGCGGCGGAAACTGGAGACGGAGTGAGTCAATGGACAGAAACTGAGGTTTTGGACTTGATTAGCACACGAAGAGACAATTCTATTCAAGCTAAACTTTTAGGGTCGTATTGTAACCGAACTGTGTTCGACATTTTTACTTCCGTAAACAGAGCGCGTTGTGTGTGACGTGTTCTTTTGCGCATGCGGGTCACTTTGAGGGCCATGAACCACTTACACTAGAGCCCGTTTCCTGTCACATTTTATTTGTAGTGTGAACAACCAGACAAAAAAAAATCGTATTTTATCAAAAAATCGGAATTGAGCATTAAGATCTGCAGTGTGAACGTAGCCTTACAGTATTTATGTAAATACTGTAAGATAGTTCATGTTAAGAGACAGGAAGATCCTTTTAACTTCTGCTGTCTCCCACCAAAAAAAATCTTATGATGATAAAGGGCGTGGGTTTCAGGAAGGGTGGGTGGAGATGCAGAGGTCAAGGTTGAAGTCAAGTTCATTCTCTGATGCTTAGACAGCAGAGCCTTTGATCCGCCTTTTTCAAAGGCAGCTGACTCATTTCTGAGGAAGTCGTGATAAAAATGCACAAGGAAACTAGTGCAAACAATGACCTAATCAATGGAAGTGGCTCCGTGACTTTAACCCAATGTCAATGGATGTAATTCAATTTTAAAGTTGGTTGTTTTAAAAACAACAAAGAAAAAGACTTGAGGGTAAAAGTGATGTCAGCATAAGAATATATTGTAAGGAGAAAGAGAAGGAGTGATTAGTCATTAAAAAAAATCTATACTAACAGAGTCAAGTTTGTGTGTAGAGAATATGGGAGATCTTGCCATAAAATAATTGGATATTCACTTTCCTAATTGTTCAACTGTCTTTACTCAAGGTGATGTCAAAGCAACACAGAGGCTAAAGTTTTTTTTTTCTCGTAGTACTGGTGCTGAAGAACAGCTCCACAATGTCCACTGGCCTCTAACATGACACACTTGGCTGGTCCGGTCCTTCTCATTGGTTTTGTTCTTGCTCGGTTGACATCATCACATAAAACTACAACTACAAAGTGTTCATGAAGGAATTAGCTACGTCACAATCATTTTTATGAATAATAAACAAGAGTAAGATGTTCAGACAGCACCCAGCAAACCCAAAATAAGATCAAAACTGCAGCATAATTACCAGCTGGTGTAATGCTTGTGTTGTTGGGTATTTTATCCTCAGGATGAATATAAAACTCTACTTTGGCCCAAACTAGCTACTTGTAGTTGGTTTAAAGTGTTTTCACAAGCCCCTGGGCTGAAATCCAAGGACCCCCCTTCCCCCCATTGCAACAGCAGTTTTATGAGTTTTTAACAAAGCTCTATATGTTTTTATTTTTTTAATGGATTGTAAGATTGTATGCTAACAATGAGTTAATTGCATCTGCCTCTCTCCCACAATCCCTCAACTGTGCAAAGATATCTTACAGGAATCTCAAATCCACAACAGTCTGCAACAATCATGCCACCCTGTCAGTATGATGGATAACTGCGTAGCATATTAGCTCAATTTTAAGATAAACCATGATGTAATAAATCGCCTGAGTCATAATACTCTGATCGCCCCCTCTTTTCTATACAGTTGGTTTTTCACCACCCCCGTACAATCGTGCTTTCATTAACCTGGGGCCTCTGTGTTAGCGAAGTCAACATCTGTCCAGCTTTCCACCTAGATTGCCAAAGAACAAAGGCTTTTCCATTACTGCCCTGGGAAAGTGCACAATTATAGGCACCAGAAGTACACATAGTTGTGAAATTTCATAATGATACTTTGGACTGTGAGAACTTTATTCAGTATATACGCTGCATTAAAATTACTTGAAATAAAAAAACGGGAGAGGGTTATAATGCTGCTATAATCTTGGACATGTGGTCTTTTTTTTTTTCAAAAACCAACTAAAAACAGAAAAATCAGCTCATTAGAATTCCTGCTCTATCCCATCGGGTTTTATTTTCCTTACTACAGGCAGTAGAATAAGAAGCCAACAAGCTAAAGATGCACAAGGATTTCCATTTTGTTAAGGAGATTACACCAACGTCCCCTTGAGTGATATGTTACGTCACTGGTGTTGATGATGACTGTTCAGTCTGACAGATGTATAGAATTGTACTCATCAAGGGTCCCTTTCTAATTATAGTGGTGTATTATCATGACTATCATGTGTGTCCAAATGCTACGCCACATTAGCTGAACATAAATCCACACCATTCCTACATTTGTTCACAGTATTCATGTTTGGAGCTACATTACAGTTACCAGCTTCCTTGTAACTCACCAGAAGAATCTAGAACTGATCAAGCGTGAACAGAGAAGAGGATATTATGTTGAAAGCCACTTGGTTATAAGTTGCTAGCTGGGACAAATTATGGGCCGATTATATATCGGGAAACAAAGAGAAACACATCAGCCCAAACACAGATATACAGGTCTGCTGTGGTTGTGCATCTACAGTATATTCCTGAATAATAGGAAAACCCCCTCACACCCCGTTACATCCTGAGGATTCCCTGCTAGCATTTACCTGCCCAGCACGGTGCTGCTTCGGGGAACTGGACCCGGTTTTATTGTGAGAAACTACTAAGCTGGATTCTTTCTTTTTTTTCTTTTTCTTTTGCATTACGGGCTGGATATTGCAATGCTGTGACCAAAATAACTCAATAAACTTTTAGTGGGAAAGTTTAATACCTATGCAGCTCTTGTGTGGTCTTCTTTTCATGATAAAGACCTCATTTTCCACCCATGTTCTGGAAAGTCAAGCTGTAGAGCAAACCAGCAGAGTTGCTTGGTATTGCACAGAGGCGTCTGATGGGTTCCTTCATTTCCCTGCTCCCAAACAACTGCTCTACTGTAAAACGTACTTAAATAAGTGGGGGGGAAAGATGAACCTGATTTTATTGTTGTTTGACGATAAGTTGTGTCATGAATGGGTAAATTCAAAAACATGGCTGAAATTAGATTTTACAATGTGCATTTATTATGAATCCTCCTATTTTCGGGTTAACTGCACACGTGTGCAGAATTGTAACACCTAAAAACATGTTTTTCTTGTTTTTTTTATAGGCATCTCCAAGCAGGTGAGGAAAAAATAGCAGTAAACATTAAGTAAATAAATAGATGTAATGATTTGCATCCCTTGAAAGCCATTAAAACCGTTTAAGACCCAGTGCACAGTGTGAAATTTTGATTAGAGACAATGATTTATAGATGGGCATAGAAAGGCATGCCACCTCGATGCAGAGATTAGCTGTGTAACACTGTTTACTTTAAGGCATAAACATGAAATATGTCAAACGTGTCTTTACCTGCCTGGTATAACGGCAGATGAGAGGTTCGAAAATACCCGGTGAGGTCTCAGATGAATACAACGCTTATCATCAACCACATTTTGGCGCCAGCTGCACAGAAGACAAACTTGCTCTTTGTACCATTTTCCTGACAGGTATAATTATTTTACAGTGCATTTATCTACCACAAAATAAATTGGTATACATAATAATCACAGCAAGTTAATAGTTTTTCTTTTTTTATTTATTTATTTTTTTGCACAAGGTTTTTTTGCCAATAAATTGCCAAAGGAGATAAATGAAAGTGCTAAAAGTAACTTAGGTAACTTATAAAGGTAAGTTTATCTGAGCTTCTGAAACATGGAAAACTGCTTGCTTTTTCATTTTTTAAATTTTTGTCTTGCTATTGTTGCACCTAGAGGTCAAATGCACTGCACAGCTGCAGACTGGAGTATCAATTTCTGTTGTTAGGGAAAAAAGTTGCATTTTTAATTTTATGGCATAATACATATAATGTAGTTGCCTGTTTGTTATTAGCCATTTACTATTATCTTGTTATCTGAGGACACTCACAAATTGCTGGCGTTCCATGAGTGAGATCGTGTTAGTCATGTAGGCTGTTGAAGCTATGCTACCTGCATGTTTTAAAAGAGTCTCGGCACACTCATTCAATGCTCAGGTGATATTGTTTGTGTGCAAAGAATAAAAGAACCGGTTATTAAAGACAATAACGTAGACTGCTTGTGGATTTAAAAAAAATATATATATATATTTATATAATTAAAATAAAAAAACACTCTGCCACAATACTAGATGAGCTCGCTCATCACACACTGCATCCATAGCAAGAAATGTTTGAGTCAAAGCAGAGTAAGATAAATACTACAGCAGACATGTTCCTCATGCATTCCACCGATCAGCATGCATTTGTTTTGACTGCCCTCAAAAAGAACAAAAAAAGAAATTAAATTAAATTAAAACCAGTCCACATACTATTTTGAATTGGTTCCTTTTCCATTTCTGAAGGTAACATCTTTTCCATAATTTGATACATTTGGTCATGCATGTTAGCACATATGTTAATAAAGCCTTTTTTACTGCTTCTTTACTTTTTGGCAATGGCATAAACTCCAGGATTTTTTTTTGCTTAAGGGGGAAAGAACATGATGGATCAGCTTTCTTCTTTCAGGCATAGTGAAGCTGAGTTGAATGGTTACCTCATGGTCCCCCTCTGATGCTGGGGGGTTAGTACTGCTACACCCTGTGGTGGTTTTGATAAGCTTTACAAAAAGATTAACATTTCTATGCTTATTACCCCCCTGTCCAAATTCATAAAGTTAAATTTTCTTTAATTTGATATATTTATATAAGACCAAGCATACAGAGTAAGAAATACTTAAAGTAATCCCCAAAGAGAAAGATGGCGTGCCAAAGCCGTTTGCTTCAGAACACTCAAACAGTGTGGAGACAAACTGATCGACCAATAATCGTCTATCAGTTAATCGCATCATAACAACGTAAGTATAAGTAGCTGTTGCCTGTAATTTGTTCTCGTCAAATTACATGTAAAGGTAATATAGTCTAGGATTCCAGGAAATTCAAGTCAGCTAAATAATTAAATTATATTGAGCAAAATGTATTACTATGGATTCATTGTCTCCTTTGGACATGGTTAAATTAACACTGTGAGCTAATTACTAGATCTTAAGGTCTTCACACACATTTTCCCATGTAAGAATTCATGGTTAGATTCAGAGTTTTAGCTTCCTAGAAGCCAAAACAACACACCTGTACAAGTTAAACTTACTGCAGATCCAAACTGGTGGAATTAGACCAGAGCGGTAGCTTCACAGTGAGTTGACTCTAAATCAGCAAGGTTTACTGAAGTCATCCAAGGAACAATGAGTTATTGTCATATAGATGTTTCGCTGTCCATCCCACCATACTTCACAACAATCACTACTCACCCTAAAGTTTGAGTCCGAAACTTTTCTTGAAGCTTTAAGGGTATCAATCCGTTAACTGTAATTCAGTGAGCAGGTTGTGGTGAGACGCACAACAATGTTCTGGTTTGTGTTGTTTGTACCTATCTGCCTGCTCATGTGTATTTGAATCTCATTATATATGTTACACAACACTAAAAGCATCAAATTAGGGTTACTGCAATATTATTACCATATGATTATTATTATTATTATATTTTGTCATTCTTTATTCAGATTGCATCATATCCTTTACTAAATACATGAAAAAGACTTCCCACATTGTTTACACTTCAGAATAATGCAGTCTATGATTCATTTAGACTCACCAGATTTGTTTTTTTACTTGAAGGACTTTTACCTGAAGTGATGCCAACCCCAGGAAACTGAACAGTTGTTAAAAAAGATGAATCACCTAACATGAAGAAAGTTACACACATCCTATTTGTCATCACGGGAAAACCTTCTCCAGGAAGTGTGATTCATTAGTTTTAGTGTTCATTATCACGTATGTACATGCTTTATGCTGTTTAAAGTTTCTTTTTTGAGGTCAATAGAAGGGTTTTAAAGATCTGTGATGCGAACAGTGATCTGGTTTACCTACTGTATAGATGAAAGGGACTGAGTCATGCTATTTGACAGCTATGTCATATTTATCTAATGTAGTTTCTTCAGAAATATGAGAGGATATTTATGAAATACAGTGCTGTGCAAAAGTTGCCTTTCATTTCTTCATAGGAAATATCTGCATTAATTTACTGAAATATGCAAATATATATGTGAATCCAATATATAAGGCAAAAACAGAATTTGTACAAATGAAGATAGCTTGAAAGTCAATATTTGACATTTCAACCTGTATTTTTAAATTCTTTGGATGTTGGCTGCCTTTTTTGTCTTTTCTCTGTCAAGATGATCCCACACTGCTTCAATAATGATGAGGTCCGAGCTCTGGGGAGGCCAGTCCTCACTGACAGTGTTGCACTTTGTTTTTTGATCCAGGTATGCTTTTACTGCATTGGCAATGTGTTTGTGATCACTGTCATGCTAAACATAAAGCTGTTGCTGATCATATGCTTGCCAGACAGAATTCAGATCAAAATCTGACAATACTTTTTTGTCTTAATAATTCCAACAGCGAACCTGATACCAAAGCCAAAGCATGTGACAGGTACACATGCATAGGTTCTATTAGTGGATGCAGAGGCTGCATTACCAGCAGGGGGCGCTAATATAGTTAAAAAGAAGTCATCTTGTGAGCAAGCAACTATGTAGCACATTTCAGTGCCCCTAATCCCCAGAAACAATTAAGCTTGGTAGCTAATATGTATTTACATGTAAATGTGTTAATAATGCCTGTTTAAACGATTGTTTTTATGTTGGCTTGAAATAAAATATCTCCCCCTGTTGGCTTTGCAGCTCACTGCAACTTCTGTAAAAGTGTCCATTTCAAGCTTTGCCTCTCCAAAGCGTGAAATGGACACAGTAGGCTGATGTGTCTATTACACATTTGCTGTGATACTGGGTTGCAACAGACCCAGATGAAATGCAGCCCCGAACCGTGACAGATGGTGACTCCATCCATTTGTTTTTTTGTACTTATCCAATATAGGTTTTGGATTATACATATTGGATTATATATTATGAAACCTTAATCATACAACTTTAACTAAAAAATACATTGCGAATTGTGTTTAGCTAACAGGCCAAGTTACTCAAGTACGTGCCCCCGTTATGATTTGTGTAAAGTGGGACCGTTTCTAGCACCTTTTTCACATATCCAGAGAAAGTGAAAACTAGGTTAGCCTCCTTGATCAAATTAGTTGCTGCATGATTTAATCACAATGTTCCACATTACTTAGAATCAACACAAAGACAAATGCCAAAACCACACAGTCAAAGGGCAGGGTTTACATGACCTCTGATATGAGTAGCCATGGATATTCCCAGCACGTACCTCTTCGCAAATGAAAACAAGGGAAAGAATCCCAGCTTCTTTTATTTGATGGCCACTGGGCACTGGGTACAAAACAAGGCAACGTATAAACATGAATGCCAAAAAGGCAGAAAAAGGAGGTAGATGTGGAGAAAAATAGCCATTGATATGTCGCGCCAGACTGAGAAAAGTAGCATTGTTTGATCTTTTTTGTTTGCAACAGCAGGGGTAGGCTTCCAGTGAGAACTGAGGCATATTACATGCTTTGCTTCAACCACTGAAAGAGCATAGAGAGGGCCAAGACTCAGCCCGAGTGTCTTTGAAGCCAAATAAAGCCACCTCATCGATCACTGATTCAAAAGCCTTTTTTCTTTCTTTCTTTTCACTCTTGGGAAGCTTTTGTTTATTTTAGGTTATTTTAGCTTACATCACTTCCTTGAAATTTAAAAAAACAAAACAAAAACAGAACACAAACACTCAGATGGACTGGGTGTGACATAAATTTAGCATTTTGATTTTAAGGTGTGACATATCAAAACATAGCAAAACCATGACCACACTGATTAAACCTTGAAAATCTATGCATTTGTGTCAACTGTCCACTTGAACATAATTCAAATGGTTTAAAAATATGAATTCATAGAATAAAAGTGATCCGCAGGGCCTTCTTTCCAATTTAGAAATCAGACGCTCTTAAATCTTATAAAACAATTCCCAAGTTTATCATTACCACGTCTTAATTTTATGACCGTGACTTGCTAAACGTGTAAATCAAGCCTTCTTTTGTATATTTTTAGCAACAAGGAAACAATTAAGTGTTCTGACAACATTAAAAATAGGCTCACTGTGGAAAGATACAAGGTTTAGGAACGGGACTTTTACGAGTGTTTTAATGATGTGTTAAAACAACGTAAATGATCCTATGATAATAGAGCCCAGATGAACTACTGCAGGAGCATGACAACATGTAGGTAGGGAATCAAAGCGTGAGTGTAATAACTGCAGTCCTATTCATTTCTGTTGCCATGGATATTCCATTGTCATCGCTGAGTTAAGTATCTTTATGAATGAAGCCACATTTGATCTTTGTAAACCACTTAGGCCCGATGCAATACAATCCTGCAAGAAGGAGTTACTTCTGGAAAAATTCATGGCCAAACTGGCATGTTGCTAGAATTTGTATAATAATAGTTGTTTTGTAGCTTTTATTTTACATTTCGCTGGTTCAGGGTCAAAATTCAATTCACTTTTATTCATACAGCACCAAATCACAACAACAGTTGACTCAAAGCACTTTAACAAACCATGGAAGGAAACCGTCTTATTTGAATCAAGCCTTGCAGTCACCGCCTGGGACTGTTGATTTAGCCCCTGTCCTTCCAGTGAAATCAGACTATCAAGGCTGTGGATAATGGAAATCTGGTTCAAGAATTTAAGGTACATGGTGATCACTGTTTACAAGTGCAGATATTTTTTAAATGCCAGTTAAATAAAAAGCAAATTTGTTAGACAGTCATCAAAGCTATTATAGATTATAATTTGGCAAATGGGTTTCCTTACTTGCTCTCCATGCTCTCTATTTCATGCACACAAGCAAAGCTTGCTTAAATGTAACTGATTATTACCTCTTCCCTTACATATACATTTTTTACATCCGTCAGTAGATATCTGTTTGTAGAGATGATGATCATGAGAAAATTTACAGTACTTTTAAGTGAACTTTACCTTTTCTGCAATGGTTGACTGCCTTAAAATAGAACTGGCCATCTACCATTATGATGGATCAAATGATGCAAACATTATGTGCATTTGTGTGCTGACAGGTCCATTCAGTAGGATTTGCATGCAGCGTGGGTGACACAGTTGTTGGCATATCAGCAGAGTGGTGGGTTTTCTTCAGTCCTCCGTGGTAAAGGCATCTAATACATGTTAATTTGTTCGTTTTATATAACTCCCTGAAAATTAAAATTAAAACATTTAACTCCTTCCACATGATCCTCTCAAAAAGAAACTGAACTCGAGTCCCATTAATGTTTCTTATTAATGAAATAAAAAATGGGGCAATGCCTGGCCTCGGCTAAGAGATTCATACCCACTTAGAGCTCTCACATTATTTCTGTTGAACTGGACTGGTTCTTATGAATTACAGAAATATTCATTCGTTTGGTCTTTAAAACAAAAGGCATACTTTCTCTGCTGCCAAGGATCACTTATCGCTTTTAAATAGACAAAGTGACACCTGAAATATACAATAAACACATCAGACGTATATGACTTAAACTCATTTGTTGTGTCTTTGCCTACAGGGGCCACCTCTTTAACCCTTTGTTGTTGATCTTGACTGGGCTATTCACTGTTAGTTTCTTAAGTCATGTTTTGGTAAACCCGAACCTCTAATCGTTCATGCTCACTGCATCTTGCTCTTTTTTCATTCCCACCCTTCCCCTCTGTTTCTATTTCCCCCTGCCTGTGGCTTCTCACCCTCGTTCCCCTCTTTAGTGCGACTGCACTTTTTGTGAGTGCTCCTCCCCCTCCCACATTTCCGCTGATGCAAGTTGTGGGAGAGCTCAGCCAAGGGTCACTGGTGTACTCTTGCTACCTCTGTCCCCCTCCACCCCTTTAATGTCATCTATTGATAAGTTGTCCACAAAGATCTGAGCAATTCCACCCCTCTGTGACAAGCAGATATGCTATAAGGGCCACTCACTATCCACCTGCTTGTGCAATGTGAAATACACGTGACTCCTGATCATAATTAAAATGACACAAACACTCTTTCACTTGTCTGAAGTGTTCCCAAGGAATCACATCAAACACCCTTTTGGATATTAGAAACCTCTCTTTGTCTATTTAAATTATGTCGTTAAGTTAAGATGAGACAGAACGATCCAGAATGGCGTTCCAGCACTTTAATGTTTAATAAACCTGATAGGTAGGTTAAAGCATATTACTATTGAATGAGTTCATTTTCATCTGCTGCAACCTGGCGTTGCTTACAGTGATGCTATAGTGATACTTGCTCAGTAATGTATAATAATATCTCAAGGTTAGCTTATACCTTCAACACATCCTTTTTCCTCCTCATCCAAGTTATGCATTCATGGGGCAGACATAAAGTTGCAGTTGTAGTACTGGTGTACTTGGTAACTTCTGAAAGTGAATTTCAAATGCAATTTTTTAAGTAGCTTAACAAATATTGCCAAACGCAGAAAGAGACATTTGCAAAATGTCCCATTAAGTTAAATGTACAGTTTCTGTATTTACCAGGAAGACAAAAAAGTCACTTTGTGGCACTGATAGATGAAGAAAGATGTCATAAAAAATGTAAAAAAAAAAAAATTAGAGAAAACAGGAGAAGAAGATGAGTACCTATCTTCAGTGGCCACTGTCAGCAAGTGAAATAGTTTACATTAAGTCTCCAGTCTAATGTATTTAAATCAGATATTAGATCTATACACTATAATTTTTAGCTGAATTATGTTTTGTGAAACATCTTGCAGAACAAAAAAACCCCACAATATGTTTTGTGTTACACACCAACCTGCATGAAGATACCAGGCAGTTTAATGTTAGCTACATAAGTAACTTTACAGTGATGCACTATGTTGGACTGGTTACATATATGTACCTTTAATAGGTGTCACATCTAGGTGAATTCTACCTTTTTTACTGGCTTTATAATGTCTAGAGGCTTGAAATCAGCCATACAGATAATATATCTCTTTTTATATTGTTGAATTTAGTTGTCTAAATCCACAAAAAAGAAAAAATCTACTGGCACTCCCAAAACATTATTATGTGACTTATTTTCAAGTACTTCTGCTAAACTTTAGTCCCTGATTATTTACATGTTACAAATATTCCTTCAATTACTGCAAAATATCTAGCATTAGTGTGATGTCTGTAGTTATAAGTTACAACAACAACAACAATTTGATTATTAAATGGTTTAAACACAGCAAGTTTCCACAGGTGAGCTAAGCTTGTATAGTGACAAATGTTTATGTATGTGAGAGGAAATATCTTAGTCACATGGGAAATGTTAATACAATTTTACAAAAAATAGTTTCTAAAAAGATACTGCTGCCAGACTTGGAAGAAATACTCACTACAAACAGGGGTTTGAATTAGTCTGATCTGTTGCCAGATGGCTGGGGATCCCCGTATGAGTAAATAGAAGCACTACTGGAAAGTTCAGACCATGAAGATATACTTTTCCAAGACGTACAATTTAATACCTGAGGCAGTCAGAGCTGTCCTAGTACTGCAATCATCAGCCAGCTGGTATGTTGAATAAAACGTCTGGTGAAGAACAGAAAAAAATAAAGTTTCCTTTCATTAAAAAATTCCATTTAAATTGATGCTGATTGTCTAAATGTAATGTCTATTGACACTTGACGTAAACATTTGAATTTGCCTGCTTGACTCCACATTTGGGTTTTTAAAAATAAATATTTATCATAAAACATTGAGTGATTCTAAAAAAGCTTCTCATTCCGCTGAAGCAACAGGGCAAATGTACTGATAATATACAACTGTTCACCTAATAACCTTCATTAAATTAAGTGCAGGTTGCTCCATTCAGTGCTATGCGCAATTATGACTCAGTATTCTGTTGTTTATGAGGAACACGTCAGTGTTTAGGTGTTGTGTGCACAGAACACGCTGCTCTGCATCATTGTGACATTAATATCATTTCCTTATAAAATCCCTTTCCATGTGTTGAGCTGTTCCTTTCATGCGTCACTGTGAATACCAGAAGAAGAAGTCAGTGATGTCACTGACCACACCAACTCATTTATATTCTTGCATAAACAGGTCATCCTTAATCATTATTATCTGTTATATGTATATACTGTACTATGTAAAAGTCTTGAGCCACCCCTCATTTCTTTGATTTGCTTCCAAGGAGCCAGACTTTCTTGTCTGTAATCTTGAGGAATAGCTCTTCAGCCTTTCTGAAGTTTTTCTTTGGCTATTGGATGCTTTTTCACTCATTTTCAGAATGGCATTGTTTTAAAAATTTTAGTTAAGAATTAAAATCTGTTAGGGAAACGGATGACCTGATCTACAGTAGATGGGAAGATTTTTAGTACTATGGCTGCAAAGGGCTAAGTGGCAGGTAAATCCACTCTGGTGTTCGGTTCTAACAGCTGCTGAACAGCTGACCTAAACATTCAAAGTTATAAAGCTGTAACATCTATGACAGATACTTAATAGAAAGCCTATGTAAGCATTTATAGGTGAAAAAAAGGATTTTAAATGGACTCCTAAACTGCATAGGGAACCAATGTAGCAATGCCAGAATAGATGACTATGTTCTCTTTACCAGATAGGAATCTAGAAGGAGCAATTTAACTGTAATAGAAGTAATTGTGCCTTACCCACTCACATAAAGAATTACAGTAATACAGTCTAGATGTGGAAAAAAGCATGAATTAGCTTCTCAAGATTATTGAAGGAAAGCAATTGTTTGTAGCTACCTAACTTTAGCTAAGAGTCTTAACTCAAGAAGCTAGCTCTGACAAGTGATCGAATCAAATTGAATTTCAGAGTATAATCAAAGATTATATCAAGGTTCTTTATAAGAGGTTTACAGGGATCAAGAAGATGAAGTAATATTTTAACTTAACAAGGTTTAACCTTAGCTAAAACAATGTTTTAAGGAATCAGTGTCTCGTTTCAGAGGTAAGTAAAAGTGTGTGTCATCTACATATAAGCACTTTGAGTATAGAACCAAGGGGGCAGCTGGTATAGCAAAATCATAATGAGGCCCAAAATGGACCCTAGTGGAACACCGTGGGTCAAAGCAGCTGATTCAAAAGAATAGCTATCAACACCGACAGAAAAGGAGGTCAGATATGATTAACCACGTTAGCGTAGTACCATGGATACCATTTTGGTGATGGGAAGTCCATATTTCATAAATCCCTGTGTCAAATGCAGCAGCAAGATCCAAATAATACAAGCAAGGCGGAATGACCAGCATCAGGAATACACAAAAGATAATTTAAAAGTGCAGAAATAGAGTTATGATATCATTTAAATACAAACTGAAGAATCTAACCAATGCAATTAAATCTAAAAAAAAGAATGCAGCTGTTGGAAGATGATTTTCTGCAGAAATTTGACTAAAAAGTAAGATTAGTCTGTTAAGTTAAACGGATCATTTGGGTCAAGACTCTAAGTTGCATGTTTACAATGTTGGGACCGATCCATCGACTAAATTTGTAATTGCTAAAATCCAAATCTCAATAATGCTAAACCTGAAAAAATGGCCTATGTGTGGCATATGCCAGGCCTGTGGTGCTTTGTTAAATTCTTCATCCAGTACAAAACTTGTATTCAGGGACACAAAATAACATATGGAAATTCATATTGAGGACATGAATCAATAAATTAAAGTCTAGATAACTAAATGTCATGAGACCGGGTGGCAACATTATGCCATCTTAGCCTTAAATTATGGATTTGCAGGACTACACATGGAGAAGCAGTTCCTTTGACCCTTACTAACAAGTGGAGCAAAGTGGAGCATTTGTATATATATATAAAATGTCACAGCAGGATTTCTCCACACTGCCTACCAACTATTCAAGATTTCAGAGCTGCTGGGTTATAGTCATAAGTTCACTCCGTAGTGCTTTTGCCTCCAGTCTACTTTGTTTTCCATGTATGTGTCAGCTGTTCCAACAAAGCAGCTACATAATGCAGTTCTAAAGAAACAAGATGTGACTGTGTGTGTGTGTGTGAGAAAGAGAGAGAGTTAGTTGTTGTGGGGTAATCAGCGTACCAGTTGTGCTTTAATGGTTTGCATCTGTTAGAAAGAGACTTCAAAAAATGTGCCCCCCAAAATATCATTCACTAATGTGAGCAACTGAGGCTTTACCTGCATCCATAAAATTTGTGGTGTTTACATGATTTTTATATATGTACATTTTTACTTAGCCTTAGCTTAGAAGTTTTGACTTTGATCAATGATTTCACAACATTATTTAGAAAAATATTATTGCATACGTAATATGGCAAGTGTGTGTGTGTGTGGTCAGCGGGCCCTGCTGTGATCTCCATCTTTATTTTTTGTCTGTGGGGATACACTTGTTTCAGCCGTGATTTCTAACTGGCAGGAAATCAAAACGCTTTGATAACGTCTGTAATTGTTGCTTTAACACTGCAGAAGAGATTAGGGTATTTTAGTGTTGTTTTTGATAAGATTACAGTACGTGCTTTATCCTGCATCTCTTTCGGCTGAGCTGGCAAGTCTGAAAACAGGTTTGATGAGGAGTGCTTAGGGATGATTAAGAAAAAAAAAAGTCTGGTATAGATTGCTCAAAAACAACCCAAAGACAGATGCACATACAGCCACATAATAAAAAACTCCCATGCATATGCTCACGTAGCAAAGGACCACATATGGATGTACATGTGATGTGAGTCAACACGCAGCAAAAGTTTTATAAAACCTTTTGAAACTTAAGTTGTTTCCTCAAAACAAATGCAAAAAAAGTGTTCAAGTTTATTTCTTGCAATGTATTACCAGATACTTGTTCATATTTCAAGTATCTTAAATTAAAAACAAATAAATCATCATACTTAATGTTCATCCTGTTTTTGAGCATCCCATTACACCTAGATATTTATGTCTGTCTCCATTAGCTTTTAGTGTCAGCATCATCTTCTGGAAGCAAAATGATGTTTCAATTCATAATTCACGCCTCTGTACTGTCCAAAAATGCGGTTGTACGATCCAAAGTCATTAAACCAAACCTTGGCGGCAAAACCACAACTGTTAAACATCCCACTTCCTTGAGGAAAACTGGTTTTGCCCTTATCAATGCCTAGAATCAGAACCAGACATGGAGAAGCTGCATTCAGCTTTTATGCTCCATACATCTGGAACAAACTCCCAGAAAGCCTCAGATCAGCTGAAACACTCAGTTTATTTAAACCCAGGTTGAAGACTCACCTCTGCTGCATTTGAATGAAGCAGCAAATCCGCACTGTTTCACTTTTAAGCTTAAATTGCAAAAATTACATTTTAACAATTGATTTTATCTACTGTTCCTCTTTAACTACTGCTTCTTTCTTCCCATTGAAATTCAAGATTTTTATTTGTTTGTTTTTTTTTGTGTTTTTTTAATGTCTCTGTAAAGCACTTTGAATCACGTTGCTGTTGAAATGTGCTATGTAAATAAACTTGCCTTGCCTTGCCTTACAGTATGACATCTGAGGACACACTCCAGGTTTCAGTCAACACACCGTAAAATTTTCTGTAGCTACATATTCGGGAGTGTTTCATGTGCAACTGCTTGAAAGGTGTAGTGCAAAGTACTGACTGGGTCATTTGCATTTCGTCATAGTTAAAAATAGGTACTTGGGAGATCTGCAACCCTGCCTGCATACAGATAAGAGCAACAGCTTGACTAGTTGGATGTCAACTCATGCAAAACCCATCAGTGAGGATAATTAGAATCATTGTTCTTTCCTTTACACGGTGATGGACTGTAGTAATCATTTCTGGCTGCTGTGCTCCAAAAATGTAGCGATGGTTCATATACACAAAATTACATGTATGAATGCTTAGATTGCAAGCAAGAAATACAAATATCACTGTGATTTTTGCTAATTTTTATAATATAGATATTTAAGAAGTGCTAGATCTTTTTGTTCTAGTGTGAAACACAGCAAATTAACTATTTTTTTTTATTTTTTTTACTTCTGACTATGTAATTCACCTTTTTTAAGGAACCCAGCCATACGTTATCATTTCTTAGTAGGCCTGACCATTATCATCACATACTGGTAAACTCCCGGGTTGACAGCAGCTGATGATGGAGTAGGAGGTTAATACTCGACAACAACGACACAAAATGCACACAGACCCTTATCATGCACAAACACGCACAGCCTCTGCTTTCACACCTGACGTCACTCTGACGACACCCAACTGTTCCCGCTGTCAGCGCAAGGCATTGCAGAACTGATGAATGTCCTCCTGCACTAACATCTTTTTCTAAATCTATAACCAATCACTCTTACAAAGTGGCGGTGTGACAGTTTCAACGTGCTTTACATTGAGGCAGAAGTTGAACTGTCTCTGAGCAACTCCTCTTCGGAAGGTAAATACCATCTTAATGCCCCTCTGAAGGTGTGTAAACTGGGCTAGTTTACACACCATGGCACCATGTCCATGTATTGTAATGTCCTGAAAGTAATTAATGATGATGTGAGGAAAAACAATAGAAGTCCTGTCACAAAAAACAGTGATATGTGGAAAATGGATTACTGGTCAAAGTAACATTTCCCAATTTTCATGCTAAATATATTCGTTTATATTTCTTTTAAACCGCTGATGCCAAAATGTATCTGAGCAATCGCTCCTATTACTGGCTGACCAAGCTCCTGGATGCTACCCTTGCAGTCATTTACTTCAGCAGTCTCTCGGGAGGACCTCAGCATGGCAGTGCCTTGGATTTATACTGGCGACCTGGCTATTATTCATCCTTGCTCATTGCAGATAGGCAACCTTTTAAAGGTTAATTGCTCTGGCTAATTGCTCTCCCTCCCTTTTGCTAAAAAGGGCGCACTCCTCGATGATGTCATTGCAAATGGCCGAACCAAAATATCTCTGCGACTACTTTGGTGAAGGCTCCTCACGTCAGAAGGACACAGCAATGTCTGGTCTGTTTTGCTGTGGGGAAGCAGACTTTGGCAATGGCAGTATAACCACAGGAACCTCAAGCCCAAAATGATTTTCTTTCTTACAGCTTTCTTAGAAAGTTCTTGATGACACTTAAAATGGCTAGTATCATAACTCACTTTGACAAAGGACAAATTGTTATGTGTGTGTGTGTGTGTGTGTGTGTGTGTGTGTGTGACCAGGACAAACAGATTAGTCTTTGCAGTAGG
>VUQR01031714.1:0-16559 GCA_015108515.1 Hemichromis elongatus | reverse complement strand
TTTAAACCAGTGAAGTGATTGGACTACAAAGCAAGCCCATTTCAGACACAAGCTCCTTTCTTTCTGACGGCTTCACATCACACATGTCGCTTTTTCTTTCTTGTGATTGTTAAATTAGCCAGCGGGCGTGCCGTTTCCCAGCAAGATCTCAAGGCTTCCCATTAAGGATTTCCCAAACCAGTGGGTGACATCACGGTAACTACATTCAACTTCTAAACAGTCTGTGGTTACTACAAATGTCACGGAGCTCTGTGGAGCCTGAAAAGTGACTTGGTGTTGCCGCTAACAGATTGAGGAAGCTGGGAATCTTGCGTCTGAAAAGAGATTGTGATTTGCAGTCTAAGCCCAGCTTTGGACAAAAGACTTAAACCTGGGCTGGGGGGGAAAATATATATGTATATTTATATATGTATATACTAAATCTAGTAAAATCCTATTGCATTTATCTATGAACATGGAATTAATCAAAGATTGTAAGCAAGATGCTTCACAGAAAGAGCAATTTACATGTGACGGGAATCAGCAAACTCCTAGATTGTTTCAGACACACCCGATCTGTAGCAGTCAGCATCTCGCCACAGATGCTCGGGTAGGACAGACAGCTAGCTGGACTCATTCCTGAAGCACACCAGTAAAGCCATGTCTCAACTAAGTGCGAAGACAAGTCTCTCTGATTGGGCTGTACTCGCGTTTGGAGAGGACACAAAGCAGTTCACAACATTTAAGTCAAATTACACTTTTGTGTGAGGTTGTCGACTTTAAATCAAAGAGTCTTAAAAGCTATGAGGGCCTCTCGATTATCTCAAATGTCTCATTTTTCTTGGTTGGAAAAAAAAAAACCCCAAAACATGACAGATATTAAACATGTTACAAATATAAATCAGTTTCTTCTCTTGTTTTTCCAAAATATGAGCATAGACTTATTAACACACACACAAAAAAAGTCCTTCTGAGGATTAGGTCCCGCTGGCTGTGTGAGGAGGAGATGAGGCGCTCGTGGTCATCTTTCTGAGGAGCGGGACAGAAATTTTTAAAGCAAGGAGAGATGAAAACAAACAGCACCCTGGATTTCACGAGCGTTTCTGTCTCTTGGAATGTCGCTGCTTGTTTGACCGGTCCTCATCACTGCTCGCTGCCTCGTAGCCCCGGCGCTTACGAGTTCTTCGTGTTTCTCGCTCGCCGTCGCTATCCTGCTCCCTGTAATCCTTCCTACCCGAGGTGGCAGAGGTTCTCTTACTTCTCCTCCTGCCATCATCATTATCATTGTCGTCGTCGTCATCATCATCGTCGTCGTCGTCATCATCATCATCATCTTCCTCCTCCTCCTCCTCATCCACCTCATCATCCTCCTCACTTTCGCTATCGTCATCCTTCCGTCTTCGATCATTTCTGGTTGTTTTCCTCGTATGAGATTTTCCATTCGCCATCTTCTTCTTGGGCTCTTCTTCCTCTTCCTCATCTTCTTCCTCCTCCTCCTCCTCTTCCGATGTTGCAGGAGCTTGGCTGACACGCTTGCGGGAACGCCGCCGGATGTAGCTGAGACCAGGCAGCAGCTTCTGGAGCAGCTCGGTGAGCGTCTGCTCCGTCTTGACCATACAGGAGAGCACGGTGCTGCCCTGCTGGTTGTACTCCTCGGCATTGGAGAAGACCAGCTTCACATCTTCCAGGAAATCCTGGGCGTGGCGGTACGAGCCCTGGCTGAACTTGCCCAGCATCGTCTGGAAATCCATGGGCTGAGAGATGATATCCAAGTAGTCCTCTGCCTCCTCAGAGGAAACAGGCTCTCTAAAAGAGGATTCAGAGCATGTGATGAGTATTAGACAGGAGACTCGGGACCATAAAGTGTTTCATGTTTTATAAAAGTCGAGAAGCATTTGTAAGACGTATTTAAGCCATTTCCCCCTTGAAATATGACTGTAATACCATGTGGAGCTTAAATCCTGCAAGACATTTATTGGAAACAGACACACAAATCCCTTTGGGGTTGCGTCATGAGGGAGATCCAGCATCAAACATACAGACCTAGCCACTGTGGTGATCCCTTCTGAAAAGGGCAATCACAGGAGTCAGTGGTGAATGTGATCTCCAGCTATCTTATCTCTTCAACAGCAGCTCCCCGAAGACTTTCCATCATATGTTAAATGCAGTAGTTATTATTATGATCATAAACAAACTCGCAGAGGAGCAGTTCAGCCCCGCCCCTTTTAAAGGAGTGCTTTTTATATGCAAGTGAAGTGCTAGGCCGTGTCTAAATCTGGCCAGTGTTTTAAACTAAAGCGTGGTGATGCAAACTTTAAAAAAAAAAAAAGCAGAAGCCCTTTGCCTCTCTCCCAAACTCAATGCACCTAGGTGCTGCTCAGCCAATGAAACCCATGTCACGAAGCTCCCACACAATGTTTTTTTGCCGAAGATAATGCCAGAGGAGGTTTCAACTCTGCAGTTACTGACTCAGCAGTCTGCAACTTCATAGCTGAGTTTATGTGGTTCCTAAACCCTTGCGATGACACCAGTTACAGCTGATGTTGGAATATCAAGGAGTAAAGAAACTCCAAACTGCCTTGATGCAGTGGTGACACCCTATTATAACAACACACTTACATTCAGTGAGCTCTTTAGAACCCATTCTTAAATCTCTGTAGAGGCAAACTGCATCAGGCTAGGGGCCTGATTTTACACATCTGTGGCCATAAGGCTGAACAACAGCTGAATTCAACGATTAAGAAGTGTGGCCCAACACTTCTATCCTATAGTGTCTGTAGTTTAGCTAATAGTTGAAAAGGATGCTCAGGAGTCCCAGTGGCTCCTGTTTGACATGTCCTTGTTTCGCATTTCTTCTTTCCTCACCTGAAAGGCCAGCTGTAGCGAAATTTGATCAGCTTCTTGAGGATTTCCTCACACCTCTCCAGCTCCAGCACCTGTCTGCGCACTCCTGTCTGGGAACTCTGTCGCACCTGCAGAGACGGCACACACAAAAGCAATAATTTTAGGACATAAACAATACAAAACTGATCTGTTCTAAGCTCTCGGCAAACTTCTTACCAGTTCGTCGATGTCTGCAGGACTGTTGGGGCCTGTTCTCTGCTTGCTGCTCTGATTACTAGAAGAGGCTGACTTCTTTGACTTACTTTTTGAGCTTTTCTGCCGAGATGAAGACTGCTTATTTTTCTTTCTTGGTCTCACTGTGGTGGAGGAAAGAGAAGAAGCAGAAGTAGAAATTAACATGTATAACACTACAGTTCCTCTCATGAAATAAATCCACATCCATTTGTTCAATTCTTAACGATTTTAAGAGTTGGCTCAGAACATTCCCAGGCCACCATGATTTGAATGTTCGCCTGTCTGAGCCTCACGCTTGAAATGAAAAAGATAACTGCTCTTAGGTGCACAGACACCTCTCTGTTGAAACTTCTGAATCATTATCCTTGACACGCAGGCCTGAACTGACAGAAGGGATCATCCTGCCACATACTCCGAGTGAAGCCACAGTGACAAACCTTCAAAGCCAGGTCCAGACCTGAGCTGTGCTACATCACACAGACAATGGAGAGACAAAGAGGACAATGGCTAAAATTCCCCATCAGCATTCCTCTCATTCTCAACCTTCAGTACCAAGGACCCCCTATTTCCAAAACAAACTCGGGTCTTAAAGCCTTTAAAACAATCCTTTATAGACTATTAATGTATTCACAACAATGACTAAAAGTTATGGGGTCAAAATTGATAATGGTAAGTCAAACTTCAAATACTGAACCATATTCCCCTCTACCTTCTTACTCGTAGGAGTGAGCTTAATCTTTGTCATAGAGTTATGATTTTTTTATAATCCAATTTTCTCCATAAAAATACTCACAGCTGTGTCCCATGGCTTTGTAGTCGTTCTCTTCTTCATCCTCTTCCTCTTCGTCAGAGTCCTCCTCTTCAGACTCCTCATCATCGTCTTCTTCATCAGAATCTTGCTTATAGTTCCTGGAATGGAGAGCTTGCCTTTAAAGACAGCTGATGAAGTATAGGGCAGACGCATCTGGGCTTCAGTTAAACTGGTTGATCCGCTGCTGTTTGTGGGATACCCTGAAGAGGGTCTCCCTTTCACTACATCCAGCTACCACACCATCCCTGGGGTGCATGATTACTGATCACATGATAACTAACAACATAAACAGTGTGTTTGTTAGACTAAACACAATGCACTAACCAGCTGTTTTTCAGCGACTGTACAGACAGGTTAGCATTAGGGACTGGGGCACAGGAGAGATGCTTTGTGGAGTCACTAACTGTCTGAACATTTTGATGTATAGTTAAGGTGTACGTCAGCTCGAACCAGAAATTCCATTGGCCTTTATTTATATTTTGGTTATTTATGTTTCTCCTCTATGCAAGTGGTAGGGTCTGTGCAGGTGAGGCTGGGAAGGCATAATTACTGTAAGCAGAGAGCAGGACGCAGCTTGCTATTAGACGGCACTTTTAGTTATATTTTAGTCTCCTTTTGTTTGAATTTCGTAGGGGTCGGGTTTCAAAGAGTGGAGGACAGTTACCTCACACGGGAGCCACGTCTGGCCACAGTGGGCTGGCAGGCTGGGCAAAGCCACTCTCCAGTGGGGACCCGGTAGAGGGCCGGTCGCAGGCAGAACAAGTGGAAGGCCTTGTTGCACTCATCACAGAGTATAAGTTTCTCATCATCACCTGGAAGAGATCAGTATCAACCATAAGGCTTTTTCTTTCAATTTTAAAGCTTTATTCTGGGCATTTTTAGCAGTCACACATATTTTCACCTCGATTCTTTTGCTTTTCCTGATCTTCAGTGTGTAAACAGCTCAAAAAATCTCTTACGTGTTTTCTACTGTGCACATCTTTACTGTCATCTTATCACTACAGGTTCACCTGTTGGCCTGCGGAGTGGTCGGCTTTGTACGGAGAGCTGCCTGACAATACTAATCTGATGTGCCCTGAACTTGCAGTTCCGGCCCTGCCTGGATCTACACTCCTCCAACCTCAGCACAGGTGGCTTCTTCCTGAGCACTAGACAGGAGGGCAGAACATCATTTGGCAAGCGCAAAACTGCTTCACTCAAACAGGACCTAACCTTTATGAAGTTTACATGCAAATTAACACAATAATAACCTGGCAAATTTAAAGTGAAACTAGATAGAAGCGCAGTATGTGCTTGTCCTCTTTGGAATTGTAACTGTACGTAATTAATAATGCTCCCCATCAGCTGCAAATAACTGGTGATGCGCGTCCCCCCACACAGAGCGGGGCAACCGTGGAAAATATTTCTAACCTTTCCTGCGACAGACTTTGCAGCGAGCGTTCTCAGCAGACATGTCCCACTTTATGCAAGCATCCAACATTCCCAGCAGAACGTGCATGCGGGAAAATGTCTGGGCCTCTCGGATAGCGGTCTTCCACTTCTCTACCGCTGTTGCTACCTGTGTAGAGAAGTAAACATTCAAAATAAAATCATGTTTTTCAAAATCATTTTTTACTCTTTTTTTTTTTTTTTTAAATATCAAAACTTTTTTTTTTCTTCAAATGAATAAATCTTTTGACCCTGATTTGGCTCCATACTGCTTTAGAGCATCAGAGTGTAACAGTTCATCTCTTTCCTCTTACCCTGGCCTCTTCTGCCAGACGCTTCTCCTCATCCACCTCTTCAGCCTTGCTGCTTTCCTCTCCTGCTTGCTTCTTCTTCTTCTTCTGCTTAGGAGCCATGAACCCCTGCAGGAACTTTTTGATTACACAGGCCTGTATGGTGATGATGCACTCGCCAAAGTCTTTCAAGCTCTCCATGTTTTTCAACTGTGACAAGAGGAGGAAGCAGACAAAGATTTTCAATTCAAAACACAGACGGCATGACCAGTAAAGTCCCAAAACTTCCCCGCTGGGTGCTTCATGAGGAAAGAGCATCTCTCTACTACCAGTTAAACATCTGATTATAACTGCTTTATGAAGATCATACTCCCTTAAAATTTACAAAGCATACAGAAAGTAATATTTCTTGTTAAATCAGCTTTCCCACATTACAAGTAATCCGTTTAGAAAATAGGTTAAGAACAGCCTGAGCTTCGTTAAGAAAAATAAGCACAATTTCAACTAAATCTGGTTTCTGACCTGCAGTGAGTCTAAAAGGTGCAAAATCTTCATGCTTTGGTAACTAAGCTAAAAATGGTATTTTACATCTTTATGATTGAAATAACATGTGTTTGTGTTGTTTTTATAAGGACATTTACACTTCTGTGCTATAGGTCCATACTGGCATCACCACACCAGGGTCTGGAGTACATTTTATTGAAAATTTTGAGTCATTAAAAATCACTGAGCATTTACTACACTCAGGAAAGCCAATCAGTGGGCTGTTGTCCGTGCCTATAGCCTGAACAAACAAGGACTACGTGCTGTGCAGTTTTAGTAGAAACAGATTTTGTCTAAAGACTGGGAAGAGTTTCATTTTCAAACTGTCTGACTATTCACCTTATCCTCAATGTCCACGTTATCGTCCAGGTAACCAAGACCGCCCTTCTGGAGGCGTGAGGCTACTTCCTGGATGTCGCTACGCAGATATTTGAGCAGCTCTGCATAGCCGTCACAGGTCCTGAGGCCGAGCCTGGTTTTCCGGGTCAAATGGATGGAGTGAAGTATTTCCTGATACCTAAAAACAGTGAGAGGGCGATTAACATCGTAACTACTGCCACCTTAAAAATTATAGATATGAACTACAGCAAAGCAAAGCAGGGTGCCGAGAGGCCGTAGAACTGCAGACTGGATAGTTTAATGTGGGTTAAAACAATCTCTTATGATACTGCAATTACCTGCTTTGTATATTTGACTTTAGTTCACTCTCTCTGACCCCCTGAGGATGAAGACTCTCTACCAGTTCCTCCAGCTCAGCTGGATTGTCACATATGAACCTGAAATCAGAAATGAAAATAAGGAGAAAATCAATTAAACAAAAAGGATAAAATGCATCAAGTGAAAGTGAAAAAGGAAAATAAAGACAGACATAGACACCTACCAAAGGTTCTGTCCCTGTTTGGGAACAGTAGTTTCTATACAAACATCTGGTGCTGCTCCCTGCTGGGCTCCTTCACTAACAGCACCATCTACACTGCCATCATCCTTTTCAGTTCCTGCAACATAAATAATAATTTAGTGTCTCAGGATAAAGCCATATGTGGAAATTTGTTTCTCAAAAACACGCATTAACTTCCAATTATGTGCAAACAAGCCTGGACACAGAGCAAACAAAACCAGACAGAAGCAAAGCAATCCTGGAAGAGGATTCAATTTAAAAAAATAAAAATAAAAATTTCAATATCACGAGTAAAAATATTTGCTTCATTAGATTCAAAGAGAAAAAAAAACACTTAAAACTCATTTTTAGTTACCTTGCGAATCAGGAGCAGGGGCTGCCTCACCTTCCTCCTCCTCTTCTACTTCAGGCTCAGCTGGTTTTTCCTCTGGTAGAGGGGTGAAGCTGTAGTCGATGCTTTCGTGCACCCAGCCTTTCTCAATGTACAGACCAGGAACCACATCGGAGAAAAGCCAGAATCTGCACAAAAACATAAACACATAAACACGCTGTTACTCTTTTAATTTGTAAATGAAACAGCTCAAACTTTTCCTGTGGCATCATTCACTGATGTCCTGAAATTTTGTGATACCCATTCATTTATGACCATTACAGTACAATATATCCCTGACTAGGGATGTTCCTGGGGAGTAAATTCTTATTTCCTAACCTGACTAATCGACTACTCTAACACTGAGAAGCAATCAGATAAAGTTAGATTTGAGAACTCTTTATTGAACAATGTCAGAAACTCTCTTAAAAAGGCATTTAAAAACAATAATTATTAGTACTTAACCTTAACTGGACAGTGTGTCACATTGTGCGTGCGCTATAAACGATTCACATTCTTTTACGCAGAATAAAAATTTAAATGATAAGACGATCAATGATCCATCATTTTCTTCCAGACTTCTGTCCCCAGCCACCTCCCTCAGCTTAACCGGACATAAACCAAGAACACCGAGGCGTTTCCAGGACAAATATCAGATGTAATCTGTCCAGCATGTCCTCGGTCTGCCCAGGGTCTTTCTCCTGGCAGTATACGCCCAGAACACCACACCTAGGAAGCAACCAACTCTGCTGTTCCATTCAGTGTGGTAGAGTTATAGTTCTACTCTGAGTCACTGCCAAATGGCTCAACTCACCACCCTATCACAAAGGCAGAGCCCATCTGCCTTTCAGAGAACGCCAATTTGTATCCATGCTCTCAGTCTTTCACCTTAAAAATAACTAACAATAATATCCTAAACAAAAGGATCAGACTTAAATAAATGAAATGAATCAGATAATCTATCTTCAACAATGTCAGGGTTGCAGCTCCATCTGGTGGCAAACATTTAGGACACAGCACTTGCATTGGGAATCATTTAAATTGTTTTAATTAAATACATGACTGGTACGCCTGGTACAGACGATTTCATCTACAACCAGACATGATGTTTTGGCTAACTTTAATTCCTAGTGTTGGGTACCAACCTGTTGTGATTTCTGTCGGTACCCAGAGGAGTCCTGCGCATCACTTGTCTTGCTTTGGTTATTCCATCCTGAAAAGCCCTCTCTGCAGCCGCCCTCTGTTTACGCATCCGCTCCTCTTCAGCCTCCTTCTCCATGCGTTCTAGAGAGGAATAATAGTAACCAAAGATAAATAAAGTATACTATGTAACAAATCAAAGTTATAATTAGTATCAATCTGGCTTAAAAACTGTACCTTTGTTTTGTCTGTCCATCTCCTCCTTCTCCTTCTTAGCCTGCATGGCCATTAGTCGCCGGCTCTTTACTGAGCTGATCATGTCCTCAGGTTCTGGCTCAACCTTTACTTCCTTCTTGACCTCCTTTTTAGAAGACCCTTCTTTTTTCTTCTCGCCTTTAACCGCATGGGAAAAAAAAATAATACAAATATGTAAATACAAACTGTATTTGTATTTACAACATCTGCTTTTAGACCCCCAGACACGTGTTCTGTGAGACCTCAAATACACACTAGACTTGAGAGATATCCACTTTCTCTGACAATTCTTAGGGTAAAACGTAGATAAACAGTGTAGAAACAGTATGTAAAGTACACATTTCATTCACAGTTATATAATAAGACATGTAAAACTGATGATCCCTCCTACCTTTGTTCTCCATCTCCTTCCGCCTCTTCTTCTCGGCCCTCTTGCGGTCATTGGCCTCTTTTAGCATTGCCAAACGCTCCTTCCACAGCTCGGCTGACCGTTGCTGCATTGCATCAACGTGGTCTTCCACCGAGTATGTCATCAGGATGCGGTGGCATAGCGCTACTAACAGGTTGACTTTCTCCTCAGGGCTCAGCTCAAACACCTCTGTTGTCTCGAGCTTATCCAGGAACTCGCTGGTCACCACATCGTCATATCCACCCATCGCCCCAGAGTCTTCTGAGCCCTGGCCACTCTCTTCGCCATGAGCATCACACGGTCGCAGACACAACCGTGCCAGCTCTGAAGCTGAGTGCATAGTCAGAGGAATCTCGGATAAGGGCATGTCGAGCTCACTGTAGCCCTCAGCCAGCTCATCCTGCAGTAACGTTTGGAGCAACACCACTAGCACGCGGTTTAGGTAAAGGAAACCAGACCGTTCCCCAGCCAGTGCTTCCATCAGAGCCGCTGCTGTGATGGGATACTGGTCATTGGGCATCAGCAGCCCTGAGTAACAGTGAAGGAAGTCCACAACCATGGCCACATTCCCAAACAATGTGTTGGGCAACCCCTCAGGCATGTCCACAAGCTTGAATGCAGGCAAAGGCTTTCCACCTTCGATCTCCTGATCTTCGTATCTGCGCGACTGCTCGCGGCGGACCAGCATCTCCTTCTCTCGTCTCTCCTTGGCCTTTTCTCTCAACTTCTCTTTGAGTTCCTCACGCCTCTTCTTCATCTCTTCCTTCCTTTCCTCTTCACTCATGGCTGCCCATCGCTTCTTCTGCTCCAGAAGCTCCCAGCGTTTCTGCACTAGCTCCTTGAGCTCCTCTGGCAGGCGACTACGATCATCTGGGGACAAGGTCTTGGCAGCTTTCGAGATAAGGGAGGAAAGAGAGTTTTTCTTATCCTCTTTACCCTTGTTCTCCTTGTAGTAACGAAGGAGGTGGAGAGCCATAGGGTGTAGTGGCTTCCCAAGTTTTGGTGTACCAATGCCAGAACTACGAGCTCTCTTCTTCGGGCTTCCAGCGGCACCGCTCTTAGCCAGATGCAGCAGAGTCATCTGCTTCATCTTTGGCCCCTTAGCACCAGCTTTACCGTCCTTTTTGGATGCTTTCAGAATATTAAGTTTCTTGTCACCACTCTTTCCAGTTTTCTTTCCTTCTTTTTTGTCCCCTGACTTTTTGCCAGATTTCGGAGTAGAGGGAGTGGAGCCTTTACCTTCTCCTTTCTTAGGAGTTCCTGAGTTCTTTACCTTGAGTGGAGAACCATTCATTTTTATTTTCTGAAATACAAACAAGGAACCATTAAACATAACAGTGATGTTTGAGGGACACCTCATAAATTAGATGACATTTTACAGTGTGCACACAAGCTGGCTAACCTGCATGTGGCCCCAGATGGTGGGACTAAGGGGCATTCCTAAAGCATCTTTCTTCTTTTTCTTCTTCTTGTCTCCCTTCTCATTGCCCGAATCCTCTCCTGGAATGTCAGCAGTCTTGAGCTTCTTGTTAGGCTTACCCTCTGGAGATGACAAGCTCTTGCGCTTCGTGGAGGGATTCTCTGCCAAGAACTTGAGATGTACATAGAATGGTGAGTCAAGAACATTCAACAGTTAAAAACTGAATTGAATAATGCGCAACAAAAAAGTAAGCTTACCTTGTGTGGATCAAGAAGAAAGTCGTTGAATTTGCTGGGCAGGTTAAACTTTTTCACCAGTTCATCTTCAACCACCCAGGGAGCACTTTCTCCCATGCCCAGCCTCAGAGCATAGTGTCTGATGAAGTAGCGCATGATCTCCTTGGTTGGAGGGCGCTCTGTTCTATAAAGACTGTCCGCTGGGACGTCACAGATCACCTGTGACACATGCCAGTTGGAAATTTAGAGTCAAGCATTTCTAAAAAACGTGTCTATTGTGCAGAAGTATATGAACCCTTTCGTATAACTTTTTAAAGTCTAAAAATAGAACACATTCAATTGTTTCTGATGTTGGAAAAAACTCCACACACCATTTCTTGATTGATGATGTCATAAAAAAAACAAAAAACAAACAAAAAACACAAACCTTGTCCTCATTGATGAGCTTTACATCATACTTATGAGGAAGGAATTTAGGCATTGCCCATTTTTTCCTCTCTTCTTTCATGGCAGTGGGTAGTTTCCTTGGAGAACGTCGTGCTCTGTCACCTAAAAGGAAGCCAAATAACATATATTGAACAAATACTGTATACATAAACAATTGGAATCTGCTTAATCAACCAGCATTTACAACGCGTTCTTAATTTTAAGCACCACGCAAGATTTCACCTCTCACTGATTGGTACTCACTCAGACTCTCCCTCCTGTTCTCCTCCCGGGGAGGAGGCTCCTTCCTCTGGTTTTCCTGGCTTGCGTTCTCCTTGTCGCTGGATGGAGAGTCACAAGCGCCTTCAAGTTTCTTTTCCCCCGACTCGCCCTCTGTGTTTTCCAAAGGGTGGGTCTTTACCACTGTCACTCTCAAACTTTTGTCCTTCCCGACCTTAAGCCAATATGTAAGATGTAACATTATATGAAAAACTTTACACACACTAATATAACCTTTAATGCTGTAAATTACCAGGTTAAAAAAAAAATAATGAAAATACCATAAGATTGATGTTACAAAAAAGTTTAGAAAGGTAATAAGAGTAGAAAGTCAAACTGACCAGGAAGTCGCACTCTTCACCCACAGCATATTTGGTGAGGATTTCCACCCAGGCCATTTCAACCAGTTTGTCTAAAGACACTGTGTTGTGGTGAACCATCTCAAGGACTGGTTTCTCAAACCACTTTGGATACTCCTCTTGAAGCCTGCAATGGTTAGTTTATAAAAAAAGATTAAAGTGAGTCTGTCTTGCAGTTCCATTGCTCTCTGTTCACAGGGGTCATGGTGCTAACACGAGTTCATCATCACATGATTTATTTTACTATGCTTAGATTTCTGCAGTGCAGAAATCATCCTGTGAAAGACACACCGGGACCCTGAACTGTAACAAGCAGAGGAAAATAGATGGACAGTTTGCCGAGGGTTGCCAGTAGGGGGAGTAGTTTCTCCTGGCTGATATAATTAGAGCATAAATACTGTACGCCGACTTCACTCCGGGCAGCTGAGCACTGCTCTAGCCAGTCTCTGCTGTGGGATCTCTTTGGGCCATATTTAGTGTGGATGCATCCACAGTATTGTTCTTTTTTATTATTATTTATTATTATTATCTATTCCGTACGTTTTTTGGCACCTATCTCCTCCGACAACGTTCGAAGTAGAGAGACCGTTCAACCACCGTTAGATTCCTCTTCTTTTGGACATGACTACTTCTACTTTTCTCGTCTTTAACTTTTATATTGTTTAAGTTATTCCACTTTTTTCAACAAAAATGTTACCATGTATTTCAATGGGAGGGTCATTCAGGGCTGGGATCGGATGGTCGATACAGCGGCCAGCCAATCCCAGCGCACATCCTCTGGGATGCGGGCGGGGCTTAGTGCCAGAATTCCTTTGATCTTAAAATCGTTCAGCTATGAGCATCCACGCTGCAGTTTCTTCAGAAAATGCATTCTCTAGTTATTTTTTGGTTCTCTCTCTTGCTTAAAGGACATAGTGATCCCATATGTCAACACATATTTCAAGTCAAGTGGACTGAAAGACATGAGTTGAACCATTTTATTATATTCTATAGGTTTTTCCATTTGCAGATCAGGATGAAGAAACTCAGGCCCTTGCAGATTCAAGGATGACTGAGTCACTCGCCCTCTAAATAGACTGAGAGGAGGAGCACAAGATTTATCCAATCGTAGCAAAGCAGTAAGCCTTGTGACCTTCACTGGGGTTGTATGGTTCTCTTCTTTGTTGATACCATGAACTTCTGTTAAGTGACTAGTGTGTATTTTTTGCACAGTTCTTCCACATAAGTAAGTGGGTTTATACAATCAGATGTTTATGCAAACCAAGTTTAACCAGACATTTGAATACAAAGGGTATCAACTAAAGAGTTGAATCTATGTGTCTTCACTCACACAACAGCCTTTATTAAACTTGCATACTCTGTGTGGCCTGAAATCAGCATAGTAGACTAACAGAGCTTTTAAAAGTTAACATGGAATAATGAATGTGCACATGAAACGCTGTGGATGTAATACTAACAGTTCGGTGACTTCTTGTTCCTCCTCCCATGCCTCTTTGTGAGTGAGCTGGCTGCTTCCAGTGCTCTTGCATGTCCAAATGCGTTCATTATACCTCTGTAGGCGGGCCTCGTACTCTCTGTGTACATTCAGTCAAGGAAGTTACATCATCCAAATGTTTTCCTATTTAGGAGTTTGTCTACGCACAACAAGCAAGATGCAAGTCACTAAAATTCCATCATGACATTTAATATCACTGAACATAAATGAGAGGTCAAGAGAAACCCAGCATAAACACATTTCAAAACAAATCATCTATGAATTGTCCTATCCTAACAAGACAAGTAGAGGGTCAGGGACGGGAATGAATAATGATTTCAAAGAAAGTCATAAAGATCAGTTGACCGCTGTGTAATGGAGTATACTATATCCATGGATACTCTAACATATCAAGTCAGTTCCCATAGATGGGACTGGTTCACAAAGCTTTATTAAGACAATTAAAAAAAAAGAACTTAGCCATCCGCATAAACTCAAATATCATAATCCTTTATCCAAATCAGCACATTATGGACACTTTTAATAGTAGCTACGTGTTCCACAGCAGGTTTCATAACCTTGCTGACAGTTGTGGACCTTTAAGAGATTAAAGCGTTCATGTAAACGTTTTAACAACGTGGTAAAATTGTCCAATTGTAACAACAGAAGAAACCAAGCTAACAACAAAATGCTGTCATAAGTTACTGAACACCTGTCAGTCAGCCCAAAATACAGAAGTAAGTTAAAGCGAAACAGACTAAGAGAGGCTTCTGTGTTAGCATTACCAGCTAACACATTACCAGCCGGGGAGCGGCGTCAGTCTGGGCTATTGTGACATAATGGGATACCTAACGTTAGCAACTGGCTAGCTCACCCTGTTAGCATCGCCAGCAGAACCGTAAAACACGAAAATGAAAGACTCCTTTTTGTCCTTCTCTACAATTACGTGCCATTTACAGTCATATATTTAGCTCGGTTAGGTAAAAAGCTAACTAATAGCTAAAATTATTTAAGTACCAGAAATAGCGGGGTGATAGCTAGCCAACCTGTCAACCCAGAGTAAACTGTGTACATGCGGGGAAACACTTAACGGGGGAGAAATGTCAGGTAACGTCAAATTCCGTGCTTTACCCAGCTTTATCGCGCTCTACTCGTGACTATGGGAACATCAGTTCAGCTAACTAAGACAAAGCCCGCTATCCAGCCTACCGACTGGCTCTATAAGTCGAGAATGATAACCAGCATCATGTTAAAGGATACTCTTTGTTCCTGAAGGCCTCCTTGGTGTGCTCGATGATGTAGACCTCCTCTCCCGGGCCTGGTGGCTCGGCTAGCGGCTTAGCCAGCGGGTACGGTTTCCGGCCCAAAAGCGGTGCCATTTCAAATCCAGAGATGGCACGAGTGCCGAAAGTAAAAACAGATATTCTAGCGACCAACTAGCACAATAGTACACAATGGTATGTCCTTTGCATGTATCCCAGTATAAAAAAATGTCAGAGCCGAAATATAGCACGTCTCACGTTACCGCCGGCAGGCCCGGCTCTCAGCGTGTAGCAGCTAGCTTTCTAGCTAGCAGGCTTGGTTATCTCGTTGCAAAACAATAACAGCGAGCCGCTTCTCGCCGCCGGCCTCATCGCACCATCCTTCGCTCCTCTGGAAGAGATGTCGGGCTGATTTTTACGTTGCACCTTATGTCGAAAACACGCTGGCAGACGTGTCCCCAGACTCAGTTGTTAAAGTTCAGCTCCTTCGGGTGAACGTGAAAGGATGCGAACCGCACCAAAATGAAACTCGCGGCAACCGTCAATCAGCAGCAGGTCTGGCGGCTGTACACTCCAGAGCAAGTGTTCGCAATTTAGGCCTGCTTCCTTTTAAACTATTATCGCCGCATACTCTGATGCTCCTTGGCGTCAGGTAACAGCGTGAGCAAGCGTTGCAAAAAAGTAACCAGAATCAGCTAAGAGGAGGTTAATTCCCTGTCGAAATGGCGGGAGTTTTCAGTCCACCGGCACTGTGCCTCATACCCTCAGAACTCCGTTTCCCCGGTAGCAAGCAGCGTCGCGCGCATGACCCGCCCCCTCTTCGCTTTCATTGGCTGTCTCGCTGAAGCGCCGTCGTCAAATTTGCCAGCAGGTCTCTCATTTGTTGAATTGTTCTGTCTATTATCAGTCTCTTCCGATAAACCACGCCTCCATATAATATACATGAGGCATGGGGGTCAGCTGATGACAATAAAAAGAATATAAACCGCTAAAATCAACACTTCAAAATCATATTTCAATGGACTGGACATGGATTTTGTTGATATCTAACGAGGAGTTATCTTCTTCAACTATCCAATTGATTTTTAAAACCATTGTCTGGACTCCATTTTGAACATGCTGATTAAACACTAGCTGTGTCCCAATTCAGGTTCTGCAGCCTTAAAGTACGAAGCCTTAACGATCCTCAAGGGCAGCGTACTCAAAGAGCGCTAAAGCCGGAAGTGCAAGGCTTGTGAAATGGGACGGTCTAGCCTCCGTCGCGCTGTTCAGGTTGCATAGCAACCATGATACTAACTGCTGGAAACGTTTCATACAGCATTGTTTGACAGAAATGAAGGAGAAAATTATTTTGCTCATCTGTTTGTTTTTGTATGAGCTTTGTTTGATTTGATAAGTAACTGAGGCTGAGACCACAGGACTGTAAAAACATGATTTCTGTACTAAACAGTCATTTTAAGATTAGTTCGTAAATAACAGTTAGCTAATGTTCATGAGACTAAAGTCATCTCACTTTGGTAATATAAATATAATAAGGGCAATATTAAAGTTAGTATTATATTTATCATTATTAGTTATTACAGCAGTGAACTTGAACTCTGTGTTAAATACTGAGCTTCAGTAAAGATTTAAGTTATTTATATTTCCTGTCACCTGAAATCTTCACTCAAAGACAAACATCTGTGACAGTGTATATATAGATGTATTATATATGAGAGACAAATGTTGGCATTACTAAATCTGTCTGAATGGTTGTAAACAGAAAATGTCTGAGCTGTGATAACTGTTTGTGATAAAATGAAGAGTAGACTGATATATGAAATATTCCTTTATTGGGTGATAAAATCCTCCCATGTCATAACTGCTTTAAGTCACACAGAATAGATATCAGAGCCTTAAACA
>VUQR01031713.1:0-23542 GCA_015108515.1 Hemichromis elongatus | reverse complement strand
AAACTCCCCGCCTGCCTCATGATGCTTAATCGTGTAATCAACTTTAATGCATGTGTAAAACAAATGCACAGAAATCAATTATTTTTCTACAATAATTAAACAGAATAATCAACAGAATTGCAGACTGCACAGATGGTACCTTCCCAAAGAAAAAAGCACTATAGCTTACTAGGATATATATTAGACTTAATATTATTTACTACATGCAATAATGGATTTCTATACATTTAACATCAGATGAAAACTTTGGTTTTAAGATTCAAATAATTATTTATTAAAAGCTAGACATTTTAAATGAGAATAAGAAAGAAAATTATTTCTTTGTGACCCCCTTTCCCTGTTAATACCCTACCTGGCCCCCTGGCAAAACTCTGCTAGTAAAAAGATAAATAAAATTAAAAAAAAGATAAAAAGATAAATAAAAAAGATAATAAAAAAGAGAGACGGGACTTGCGCAACAGAAAATCCGATCAGCTGATCATTGATCAGTTTCATAACTGAAGAAGCAACAGGAGAGGGAGGGGGGAGAGAAAAGGAGGCAGTCGCTCCCTATATTGTTGTTAAGCTTAACGTGGGAATGCTTTACAAACATTAGGAGATAAACTTACACACTTGCTGTACTACTCTGGGATAGTTTTCTCGGAGATGAAATGTCGGTTCGGAAGCACGTAGTGAGGCTCCAAATGCTCCACCAGACCGCCGACAGGTCTCGCACACCACAGCCGCTCTATCACGTGACGCATACTGCTTCGACTGCCAAGGTCATGAGCTGGATTATGCCATGTCGCAAGTTTTGTGTGGTGCTTTTATGATATTTAATTGATCGGACTATATTTTGTATTTCTCCCTGATTTCCGATTTTGGGATGAATTAGAGTGAAGACCGGGAGTCAGACCTTCTCATCAAACATCAGTGTCTGACCTCAAAAATGTACTTCTGGAAGAATGTTCAAAAATGCCCGTATACACACTGCTAAACCTTGTGCAAAGCTTTTCCAGAAGAGTTGAAGCTTTTGAAAAGTGGGCATCATATTAAACCCTATGGATTAGGAATGGGATGTCACTCAAGTTTATATGTATGTGAAGGCAGACAATTGACGACTTTTGGCAGTATAGCATAACTTGATTTTTTCCCAAGCAGTGAATGTTTACAGTGTTCCATGATTGTGTATAGTCAAAAATTTCATGTTGTGTTATTAAGGTTCACCTTAAAAATGAGAAAATAAACTTTTTTTAATGACAGAAAACTCTCCAATGTAAGAATACAACAATAATAAGTACACTTACCTGCTGTAAGAGAACTCTTACATAGATTTTTTTTTCAGGGTTGTTGAAGTGCCAGGCCTCTGGTTAATAAACAAGAAAATTTACTTGATAGATTCTTCTTTGATCTGAATTTTTTAGTCTGCTGTTTTTACACC
Organism: Hemichromis elongatus; assembly: GCA_015108515.1. NCBI lineage: Eukaryota > Metazoa > Chordata > Actinopteri > Cichliformes > Cichlidae > Hemichromis > Hemichromis elongatus. The sequence goes on along the minus strand of VUQR01031713.1, from coordinate 22,122 downwards.
ATGCTTTCTATAAATCTCTAACCTAACATTTTGTCAATCGACAGTGTTAAATGAGAGTTTCTCAAACAATACAGAAGAAACTGTTCTGCTGAAAAAAATAAAGAAAAAAGATCTTACTTGCATGAGTCTGTGTCAAATTATTCAGTGCAACTGATTCATTCAGTAAATGTAGGCTTCAGTGTATAGCATTATGCTAGATTTTATTACCACATTTCTACTTCCGCTCACTAGACTTTTTTCCTTAAGTATTCCTAAAAAAACTAGGGAGCTCAACAAAGTAAATCAGAAAAAAAAAATATCTTTTTCCATTCATCTTTGTGTGCTCAATACATGTGAGACTTTTAAAGACTAAAGTTATAGCAATAACACAAACAACTGGATCTTTGTGAAATGCTATTTTTTATGTAAAAAGGCAAAAATACAGTCATCACATTGTTCTACACACCACTATCTGTCACATGGATGTTGAAAAGAGACGTGCAATCTTTTAGAAGAGATAACGGGAGAAACATGGGTGTTTTCTTCTTTACACAAGGTGCATTCACTTACAATTTTTACACTGTTACATGTTCTTTAATTTTCTCTCTTGCCAGTCGTTGAATTCCTTATGTTTTTTGGCAGGAATAATTTGTGTATGTAATATTTTTACAGAAGGGGAGCTCCCAAATGCAGAAAAACAAATGCAGCTACCAAATCCTTAATCCAGGCAGAGGTCATACACGGGAAGGAAGTCAGTGAGAGTAAACAGTACTAGCAGGCAAAAAGGCAAACCCTCATACACGAGCAAAACAAGGAATACAAACTAGACTGGAAAATGCTTAGCTATAACATAAAGTGGATATTCCGGCAAGTTTAGCAGCTGCTGGTATACACTGGGCGGTAATTAAGCCACAAGTATTATTAGTCATACAACAGACAGGGCAAACAATCCACTTTTCTTTCAGTTTGTATGTCCAAACTTCCTTTCCTTATATTTATGTCCCTTCTACCAGAAATGTGAGTGAAAGCAGAAAGAAAGGCATATAAGGACAGAGGAGTTGAGACAGCAGGCTTTTTAACAAAAGACATCCGTGCGTCAGAGCCTCATTGTAATGTGAAGTCATTTAAGTATTATGTGGGACAACTGCATCACAAATTGTTTTGTTATACTGCAAGTACTGCTGTATTTTATGATTTCAGATTTAACTGTGTTCAAAATATTTTTTTTATATTTGAGGCTATTATTGATTATATTCACAGCATTTATCAATGTGACAATATATTATTATTATTATTGTTGTTGTTGTTGTTGTTATTATTTATCTTAAATAACTTATACAAAGATTTTGTGGTTTGGTTTGTGTCTTCTTGCTATGTCACACTTTACACACACAGGTTAAATCAGACAGGATAAATGACCAGTGTTACATCCCCTGGCTAGCCTAGGGGTTAGGAGAGAATAACATAAAGTTAAAATAGTGAAAGAGTGGTCAAGATGGCATTTGTTAAAGGCTTATTTTCTGCTAGTTTAAAGCTGTGTTTCAAACTGACATTCAACTTTAGGGAGAGTTAATCCCTAAGCAAAATATACCTAATAGAAAAAAACTGAACTTAACTAAATCCAAGAAAAACAAAATATAAAACCTACAAAGGTAACCTACCTAACCAGCACATAACCAGGAGAAAACAAGGGATCACAAAACAAAGACAGCTGTCCCCTACAGAGGTGTAAGACTAAAAATATAAATCAAAGGCATGTAAGCCTGCACAAGTATGGCCGTCAAAATGGCCAGAAGGCCCAGAAACACAGCTCCAAAGACATTATACAGGGATCTGCTGATTGATGATTGACTTGATTCAGGCAGCAGCACCCAATCAGGACAGTGGAGGTGGAGCCTAAACAAAACACAAGGCATTATTTTACAAAGAAAAAAACTAATATTGTTGTGAAGGATGCGGCAACCAGTCAGCAATCCACTAGTAACTTCTGGTCGCTGTGTATTCTTCAATGAGTTGGCGAGTGGTTGCAGAAGGTTGCTTACCGTCGCTGGGTGAAATAGGTTTCAATAAGGGTGCTGCACTCAAAACATCTTTGTGATTGCTTTGGTCACTAGCTGAAAACAGTAGTATACTTCCTGTGCAGTTTGAGTGAAATATGATGACTTGTCTGCAAAAACTCTGCAAACACAAAAGTGCAATGCAAACCGGAAATGGAGAATGTCATCTTCAAAAGTAAAACTTTTGTCTTTCAACTGAAACCAATGCATTTTAAAAGAGTCTTTGAAGGGCAACATCCTTTGTTTCCAGTTTGCATCACACCTTTCAAAGTTTGACTAACACTTGGCAAGTAGTTGGTGAGTGTTTGCAGATGGGTTGCCATCTTCCATGACTTCAGCACCTTGCTAGCAACCACATACTATGTAACTGATGGTTACCAGAGGGCTACAAGTGGTCTGCAGACCTAAAAGCATTTATTTGTGGACCCAAAACAAAGATGGCGAACATCAACTTTTATCTCAAATTGAGTCATCTTTCCTAACCCTTTTCTTTGGGTTCTCTGTCCAGTACTGTAGACTTTACCTTAAAATATAAAGCACTTTAACACAGTTGTTACAAACTGATGACTGAAAATAAAACTTTAACATGTACCGATCTTACCATGTATATGAGAATGAATTCTCGCCTACATCAGATGGCTTTTTTCACTCACTTTCCCTTTAATATATTTGCAGTCATGCATGTTTCCAATCATTGTCTTTAAGTGTGCAGAAAAGGAAAGACATTCTGAAAACTTCATGGCCAGTTGGCATCAAGTCAGTTGTGACTCTAGCAGGGGGCACAGCTGAATGCTATCTATTCATTTCTGCTTCCCTCATCCCACCTGCCTCCCTCGCTCCCACTCCAATTCATTTCATTTCCACGCCTCCCTCTCTTTTTGACTCCTCTGTGAACCGTGAGGAAAACACTCGCTTCCTCGTTTTACGCCAGGGTCCCTCCCGACAGCCTTTTTTCAGAGCATTAGCGGGAAGTCAATACCTTTTACCTGATGCCTGCAGACGCACATAGCGTGCAAACCTGAGTGCACATACTGATGTGGTTCTCTGAATTGATTAATTTGAATTAAGTAGGTGTACAATTTGCTCTTTCAAATGCAACAGTTTTTGCAGAAAAGGCATGTAAATGTAAACCAAAACTTATAGTATGCATGCAGGTTCCCAGCCAGTCATCACACACAGCAGCGTAGTTGGTGATGTGTACAGAGAAAGCAGTGTAATTATCGAGTTTTACGGCTGTAATTACCACAGGCAAGGACTTGAAGCAGCGATATTAGTACATCTATTCGCTTCCTCTCCTCTTTTCTCACTGTGTGGCTCTCCTCTGTTCTCCTCTATTGATCTAGTTTGGACCACAGTGCAGAGGCAGGCTGTGAAGCCATATCAACTAAATGACCAGCCATTCTTACTTCTTACATTAGCCGAGGTATCAAAGGCAACCCCCACTGCGTAAATGGGACTGTCACACATGTCATATCTGGACCCACACATACACACACATGCATCAGCAAAGTTCTCCTAGCAGTAGTTAATACACTATCCCACTGGGCCAGCAATACTAGAATTGGTTGGGTGTGACAGGACACTCTCCATCCCCTCATTACCTCCATGCAGTCCATGTGAGTGTTTTTTGATAGGCATCGATTTTGCACTGGCGTGTTTTTAATAGATGTCAATTTGTAGTAACTTATGTGCTTGATACATGTCAGGGGTGTTTGTGGTGCGCCACATGCATCTCCAAACATGCTCGCAACTCTGTGTAGTGTGTTGTACTCTGGTCAGTATGTGTGAGTGTGTGCATGACAGGTGGGGTGCAGCATTTGCCATTTTAATTTTAATGATGAAGTCAGTGGAGTAGAGATAGTTCTAATTTGCTGCTGCCTCCCCAGTGGCCCGGCATAATGGACTGAAAATGGGCTCTGAATTAAAGTTAGGGCCTTCAAAACACAGCCGTTTTTCCTGGTCTGTAAAAGCCCCATGCAATGCAGCACACACAGACACACACACAGACTCACACACTGACACACCACTGCACTCTAAACTCGAACAGAACTGTATGAGGTGAATCACACCATCAGACAGGATAACTGAGCTGAAATATCTGTTGATATTCATGATGAAGCCTTTTATTTGTCACTTGCAGTTGCCTGCAGGGAAATTGGATTCAATCTTATTGTTCATAGGATACTATCATAATCTCAGGCCAGAGCTAAAAATATATTTAATAAGCATGTCTAAGGAGCTTGGAAAGAAACGCGCCTGGATTTCTTTAAGTTCTTTAAAGATGTTTCACCTCTCATCCAAGAGGCTTCTTCAGTTATAAGAGCAATTGGTGGAGAGTCCCAGATTTAAGCCCTATGGCAGTGTCCCCCAGAGAGGGTTATAGGCTATTGATGCTCTACTGATGACTGAAGCCAAGGTTTCCCAGAAATTACAAAACAGCCAATCACAAGTGCCAAAGATCAACACTGAAATCATCAGATATGCTGGGGTGCAGCTAAGCTTGACTTTGTCTGAACCAACCATGGGATGGATTTATTTACATTAGCTCAAACATGCAGCATTAATGGTGCTGCCAGTTGGAGTACTTTTATTAAAAGTTAAAAGGTTTTTTTCCTGGAATCGACTCATTGGTTTGCAAAAAACTAAAACGTGATATTTATAGTCGAATTCTTAAGCGTCTTTTTTTTCTTTAAATGCTATATAGATGTTTGCATTTTTTCACATTAGTTTAATCTTGTTACTGTAAATGTATATTATAGGTCATAGCATGTAATTTGTAAGTTTAATTACCAGTTGATGCTCAACTTCCCTGCCTAAGTCAGTCCCATCTGAATGGATGGGCACATACATAAATGAATGTATTGCTAATAAATAAATATCAGTTTTAGCTAATGAGAAAAATCTCACTTTTTTAATATAAAAGTTATTACACAATACTACTGTCTGCTTGCTTTTTAAAGAAAAATTGTTCTTCTAGTCATGTACACAGTTCATTTTCTTTATAGCCTGGTTCTCAGATATGCTGCACATCTATCACCACCTAGGTGTAATGGAGGTGAATTGAAATTCATTTGTATTGTCTAGATAATGCTCAGCCCTCCCCTGACTTTTAATTAGAACTATTAAAAAAATTAAAAAAAAAACACACACACACAATGCTATTTAAGTGTTTTAGGGAGGGGGAACATGGTTGGGAAATTTGCTTCTCTTAGCAGCACAATTCTGGTCATCGCTATGAAATTATTTACTCCTCAGTAGTGAAGTAAAGTTGTAAGGCAGAAAAAAATGTGAAGACTCAGTTAAAGGAAGGAGGATGTGATAGGCGATGATCGTGTCATCGTTGCTTTGTGTCTGTCTGCTTTTTCTGCTGGCGTCACCCTGCTGTGAAATTGCTTCATATTTTCATGAAAAATAAGGGGGTGTTAGACCGTCACACTTCGGCCATCATGAAAACTAAAATGGCAAAATGATAACTGTCAGTCACATCATGTGGTATTGAAAGACTTTCTTTTTACTGCCACAACAACAATGGTATGGTGTGCAGAGGTAGAGATATCTAGCTGCTCAGATTGTCTTGATGAGTTTGTAGAGACGCTGTCCACAAATAACAGAAATATAGTGAAGCTCTGAAATGTTCTTTTCCAGATGTTGAGCTTACAAAACTGTAATTTTATTTTTGCCAGAAGAAAGATAAGTAGCCCCCTTCCCCATCCAATTCAAGTAGGAAATGAATAAAGATATGATACAGGTATATGAGGATTCTAAATTACACATTATCGTTCTGCATTCAAATATCATGTAACATTTCACCTCTGACCTCACTTTTAAATATCAGACGAGCCGTTTTATATTCAAGTTGAGCCCAAAATGTATTATATAAGAAAGTGTATATAAGAATGAGCTACCTAGTAAGTTAGAAATATACTGTAGTATGTTATTATATATATATATATTGGCTTCCCCATCATTGGCTCCCTGTTAAATAGAATTGAATTCAAAATCCTGCTCCTCACATTCAAAGTCTTAAATAATCAGGCCCCATCTTATCTTAATGACCTTGTAGTACCATATCACCCTATTAGAGCACTTTGCTCTCGCACTGCAGGCTTACTTGTTCTTCCCAGAGTATTTAAAAGTGGAATGGGAAGCAGAGCTTAGTTTTCAGGCCCCTCTTCTATGGAACCAGCTTGGATTCGGGAGACAGACACCATCTCTACTTTTAAGATTAGGCTTCAAACTTTCCCTTTTGCAGAAGCATATAGTTAGGGCTGGGTCAGGTGACGCTAAATCCTCCTTAGTTATGCTGCAATAGCTGTAGGCTGCTGGGGGATTCCCATAATGTATTGAGTTTTTACTTTTCAGTCACTATTCTTGATCACTGTGTGTTAACAGACCTCTCTGCATTGAATCATACTTATTAATGTCTGGCTCTTTTCCACAGCATGTCTTTTATCCTGTCTTGCTTCTCTCACCCCAAACGGTTGCAGCAGATAGACACACACCTCTGTGCCTGGTTCTGCCAGAGGTTTCTTCCTTTTAAAAGGGAGTTTTTCCTTCCTACTGTTGCCAAAGTGCTTGCTCATAGGGGGTGTAAGGAAGAGGACTCCCTTACTATATTTATATTACCTGTATAGTACATTAGAGCACACATTTCACTTTATTAAAAGCACCTTATCAAACACTTTATTTAGCATTGCACTTTAGACATAGATTTGCACAGTTAAACATTTGCACACAAGAAGTTTAATTATTTATTGAATATTTATTGTGTATTTTAAAATCAGTTGGTAGCCTTTTATTTCAGGTCCTGCACAGCTGGTTGTCTGTGAGGAGAAAGGATTAAGATTGATTGAGATAAAAGTAAGGTTTACTAGTAAGGAAAACTAACGGAGATGTGAATGTGAAAAATCTAATGTTAAAAAGTGATGCAAAGAAGCTATGATAAGTTGTGATTACTCACCTTTCTTGCCTGTGTCCTCCAAGGTGTTTGGGCAAATGTTTCCCCGGGGGTTCAGACACCATTTAAAGGTTCCAGGAGAGACCGTGGGTTTAGGGAGCGTGGGGGCCCCACCGTTTTGTGCTTGGGTTTTTATAATATTGGTTTGGTGTAATATTGAAATGTAAAATATTTATTCATATAAAATGTAAAATGTATTTATATATTTATTTATTTATTTAAATAGGTGTATTTTATACTGTGGTGGAAGGTTGGGATTTAAAAACTTACCTTTTAGTGGAATAATGGTTTAGTCTGTGACAGCTGATTACATTTAAGGCTTCCTGTTGTCATTAGATTAGAGGAGAGTTGTTGTGCAGGGAAGAAGTGAAAAATTGGATTGTTTGTAAAGAGAATGCTGAATGGAAAATAAATACTTTGTCCACTACAATTGTCCCATCTGCCTCACTGTAAATCCAGCGCTAAGGGCTGCCTCGTTACAGGGGGTCATTTGATTGTTTGGTTTTTCTCTGTATGTATTATTGTAGGGTCTACCTTACAATATAAAGCGACTTGACGTGACTGTTGTCGGGATTTGCTATACAAATACAATTGAATTGAATTGAACTATTATTTGATATGCACAAGTTATTCATGTACAGTTATTTGCAACTGGACATGAATAATTCCTGCTATGTAGGAGTAGGTAGTCATACATCAACTACCTACTTCTAGATAATAGTACCTTTATCTCATTTTAATACACTAAAAACTTCTTTAAGTACATTTAAGAAAAAAAGCTTTGAAAAATCCATCAAAAATGCAATACTATTCGCTTAGTATTGCATTTTTAGACACATAATACATACATAATATGTGCATAATGCAGAGACAGTGATTACGCCTCTGTTTTGAGTTTTGTTTTTTGTTTTTTACCAGATCTCAGCTTTTTCCCCCCTTTTCTTCTTTTGTAAAGCAGAATTCATAAGTTGTGAGGAAAACATAAAACCACACTACACTTCCACACAGCTGCTTCGGCTATGGTGCTAGTTGGGTTTGCGTCTTCTTTTTTCTTCTGTTTTTCTTTCTCTCTCTCTCTTTCTTTAGTCATTAGTCATTCTTTACCCAATTCGTTTGTCTCCTCCTGAGCAACCTCTTTGGAGCCTGTCCTGTAAACCTGTTCACATGGGTCCCTGCTTCCCTTAGGAGTGTTGCAAAACCCCTGCTTGAGAAACCAACAACTAAGACAGTGGAAGCAAATTACAAACATTACAAACAAATCTGTAATATCCTGTTAAACTTCTCTTGGTCACTCTTAACATCATTTCTCTTGTTAGGTAGAGCCCCTGGTTGAAAAGCTCTGTAAACAGTTAAAAATTGCTTATAGTTTGTGAGTCTGGTCACTGAGTACATGACAGCTTCGTATTGTGATGCTCAATGTTGTTTACATGGTTCCACTGTGTTGAAAACTACAATGTTTTAAATACAAATGCAAAAGGGTTAACTTTGATGCCCCACATGTTCTTTCCATGTTGATTTATGCTAGTTATATAAAAGGGAACAAGTGCTAAAGGATGTATTTAATATCTCTATGTTCTTCAGGCAATGAGAAGCAATTTTACAACAACCACATAATGTTTAGCATTCACCTGTGGTTTTAGCATAGTCTCGCATTGAAGGATTGAAACATATCAGCAGGTTATAGTATAATGGTGCATTGCATTATCCTTTTGGCTTTTAGAAAGAATGGTCTAGTGACTCCATTGCCCAAGAAGGTAATAAAGCAAGAACTGAATCAAGTATTTAGATAATTCAACCAGCGGTTAATATGGCTGCAATGCATCCACTATCACAATCAGGTCTTTCCTGATACCCGTTACTTAGAAAACATCCTATGCAAAATTGACTATTCAATCACAGCCCAGGTTTGAAATCTTTAGATGGAAGGATTTCACCACACATTTAGGTTTATAGAAATAAGCCACTGTCTGTGGATGTTGCTCCATTTTTGCTTCAATGAGCGCAGAAAATCTAAAGGGCCTGGTGTCTCAAGATAAATTAGATTTCTTTCACATCGAGCAAAAGCACAGGGAAAGAGAGTCAAGTGACTGACTCTAAGAAAGAACACTGTTGGAGGGGACAAAAGGACAGGACAGGAGAAAAAGTCAACACTCTTTTTGTTTTTTGACAATGACCTGCTGTGTGAATTTCTCTGTAATTTTAGAGACTTATTAGGCCTGGAGGAGAAAATGACCTATAATTACTGCTCTAGAAAAGCTGTGATACATTTTACTTTAGGACAGAGACAGAAACAGGGAAATGGTTTGTGGCAGGGGTGTGGTCTGCGGCTCTGGTGCAGAGAAGGGGTTTGGCAGTAGGTCTTGGGGGCTGTGCCGGAAGGCTGGCAGAGCAGCAAGGACTGATTGTGTAATCATGTGCTCTCTGTTCTAGTAGCTAGCTTGGAACAGAGCAGGTCGGAGCTGAACAAAGCTGTTCAGACACATCGACTGCAAAGTCACAGAACGTGAGTGATTGTGTGATTGTTACTGTAAATAAATGGACACACTCCCTGCAAGGCTGCCTGTGTGTGCGTCGGGTCTTTGTCACAGTGGTTCTGAAACCCAAGCAGATGCCTTGGAGCCACTGCCAGTGCACTCAGCCCAGCTGCTGGCACAGATTGGCATCAGGAGCAGGCTGCACTGCAGTTATGAGCAGTTAAAGTTAAAGCCAAGACCAAGCACCAGATGCAGGTTCTAGAGCAGCTAGCTTCTTTGTTTGGATCCTCTTCAGCTCTGCTGTTGCTCTCCTCCGACGCTGCACTGGATGAGGAATGAGGATGATTCCCAGGTTTTCCTGGAGATGCTCCAGGTAACAGCAGAGGCATGCTGTTGGATTCCAATGAAGTGGTCACTGTGGTTATTCCCGTTCCTGTCAGGGGAGGCCCAGTTGGCAGCACTAAGCCTGAAGCCAGCTTCACAAGGGTGCTTTGCAGAGATCTGCAAGGCAATTCTGGGCCTCTCCTGAAAGATCATCGTATTCTCTCATTGGCTTCATAAGGCTGTGACAAGGTAACCTGTGGCAAGGTAGCCACAGCCTGGGCCATCGGGAGAGGAGGCACAGCAGGAGGCAGTCTTGGTCCTCGAGCAATTTATGGAGGGGCTCTCCAGGAGGACAGATGTGTGGGTCCGTGACTATCAGCTGCCGAACCCAGAGTTGGCAGTCTGCTGGCCCAGGAAGACTTGGTAGTGCGACCAGATGCCATGGGGCGTGTGTAGCCGTCGGCGTCGAGCAACTAAGGGCACTGCCCCTGACTCTCAGGGAGCCACTGAAATGCTGAGACAGGAGTGCTAGAAGTGTGGGCAGCTGGGATACCTGCATCGGGAGTGTCCAGTGATGGAGGTTGGCCCTCCAACACCTTTAGCTAGGAAGTCTTAGGCATGGTTTGTTCCTGCCTGATGCATCCCATAATTCCAGGGACAGATTGGCCAGGGTTTAATAACCTCTTGGGGATTTGTTTACCGACTGATTGGGACATGTAGTCTCTGTGCTGTGCTCAGCGGCGACGTGCAGTCATCCAACATTAACTCTTGGGAGGAGGAGGCAGCCAGGGCCTTGTTGGGAAGCCCCACCACTCCAATAATTCACTCCATGGGAGATTTGACACTACAGCAGCCTCGTGATGACACTATGCCCAGCATTTGACCAAGTGATGAAAATTGATGGTCAAATGGTGCGCCCTGACATAGCGCTGACCTATCCACATTATGTGTTGATAAGAGACAGATTGTATCAAGTGAATCCTGACACCCACATGGAAGAGGAACACACAGTTACTGGTGCCAAGGAGCTGCAGGGAAATTATTTTTCAGGTAACACATTATAACCCCATAGCGGAGAATATGGGATATGACAAAACTCTTGAGCAAATAATGCCTGATTTTATTGGCTGGGCATCCACCAGAATGTGCATCGATGGTGTGCTTCCTGCCGGAAGTATCAGCTGGTGAACCAGCCAGACATTCCAAAAGTGCTATTGTGCCCATTACCATTAATGGAGGTCTTGTTTGAGCGCATTGGCATGGACCTCATAAGGCCATTTCATGGGAGTGCTCTTGGACATTGCTTTGCATTAGTTCTGGTGATGCAATTCGATGCAGTGCCATTGCGCACCATTTCTGCAAAGAATGTGGCACAGGTGCTGCTTCAGATGATCTCCCAAATTGGGACCCTGAAGCAGATTCTGACTGAAAGCCACAGTTCAGAAGGAATTGGCTGCTTTGTTGGAGAGGTGAGTAACAGAAGAATCCCCCAGTGTGTGGTCTCACCTATTGTTATTGCGGTGTAGATATTATACATTTCTGTGTTGGCTAGGTTAATGAGATGTCACAGTTGGATGCTTATTAACAAGCTCCTGGACCAGTTAGGTACTGCTTTTTTCATAACACTAGATTTAACCAAGGAATACTATACCTCTTTTATCACATTTCTGTTCTGTTGGACCAGGTGTTGCCTCCATATGCTGCATATGCTGCTGCCATTCTTAGCAACACTTGAACAGATTCTCTGCAGTAGGTGGTTGTAGCTCTGGCGGTAGAGCAGGTCATCTACTGATCGGAAGGTTAGTGGTTTGATTCTTGGCTTCCCCCTAGTCTGCATGCCAAATATCCTTGGGCAAGATACTTACCCCAAGTTGCTCTCTGATGCATCCAATGGAATATGAATATGTATGTATACTTAGGAAGCACTTTAACAGCTTAGGAAAAAGTTCTTTTGTGACTGGGTAAATGCACAAGTTGTGTAAAGCGCTTGAGTGCTGAGTACTCAAGATAGCGTAGAAAAGCGCTATATAAGAAACAGTTAATTCATTCATTCATTCATGGTCCTGCAATCCTGCAAGTGTGCCTCACACCCAACCTAAAGAAGTATACATTTGGATGGAGGCAGGTACACTATCTGGATACCACCTGGAAGGTGGGCAGGTGTGTTCACAGAGGGAGTAAACTACAGCCATTGCATCCAGCCTGCGTCCCATGACCAAAAAAGAGGTCGGGCAGTTTTGGGGGCTGGCAGGTTATTTTTGTTTCAGCTCTTTGGTTCATTAGAAGTAATTTTTAGGAGATTGTTCAACCACTTCTTTTGCTAAAAATATATAAATATAACAGAAACATTAAAATGTAGGATTTCAACAATAATCTATCAAAACTGCAAGGACCAAATATCAAATATCAAAGCCCTTTTCTAGAATGCTAGTGACGAATGGGTCATATACAAAGGTCTCTGTAAATATGGAATAAATGAAAAAATAAATGCAGGGGAAGGTTTTCCTTTTAATAACTATTTATCACACTTAATGATGCTGTCACTTTTCATACTGTCTGTTACATTTGCTTTCCTTTTTAGAAGATTAAGCTGTTATATCAAATCCAACTTTGGACTAAATTAATGACACCTGGATTTTAATTTTAGTTTCTTTAAAGTTTGCTATATTTTAAAAAGCTTCAAAAAGTTATATGCTATGGACTAGAAACAGGAAAACAAAGGCCCACATTTTGTAATTCTGTCCTTATTTACACAATCCAAAATAAAGCCCACATACCAGAATAATTTGTTTTTTCTCAAAAAAGAGGCTTTAATAGCCTCTGTAGATAAAATATTTGCAGAGTTGCTCAAACCTCTTTCCTCTATTAGCAAACAGTTGTCTTTGTGTAAGAGAGCGAGGGGGAACAGTTGCTCTGAGACTTCAGTGTGTAGTCTTTCTTCCAAACAGACAACAGATTCTGAGCCAAAGAGCCTGTAAGCCAGATATCTAAGCCTGTGGCCAAGCAATCACTGAGCCATTTGTATTGACCATCAGTCCTGTCAGCTCATAGTGATATGTTTAATTCCTGATATTAAATAGGAAAAGTGTGCTGCTTAAAGGAGAAAGGGTGAAAGGATGATAGGGCTGAAGCTCAGCTATAACTATTTGATCTTGATTCCTTTGTAGTAACTCTAATTCAGTTTGTCAGTTTGACATTCAGGACAGAAAATACAGGCACAAGAAGACATGTCATTAGACAAATACACAGCGACAGATAGCTTCACAGGGAGGGTACAATAACATGAAGAGCTGTCCAAACTAATTCAGTTCAGCAGCACTGAAACCAATAATATCTGTCCATTTCCCAAGGCTTAGCTGAAGTGCTTAAACAGTACAAACAGAGGTTTGAGCACTCATGTGCCCACCATCCACGGCAACTTACTCCATGCTGACTCTGATGCAATTCATAAAAGAAAAAAGGATGGCTCAGTTCTGAGTGTCCAAGTAAGTTAAAGTTAGACATGTCACGATGTACTGGTATTGACAATAGTAGTGATATTTAAAAATGGCGGAGAAAAATCACACCTCATTAATGCGGCAATATAAACAAATCTAGGACCAGCACAGTCTAAGTGCACACTCAGTTTATCACAGGGCTCTTCTCTTTTAGAAACAACTTTACTGCCATCTCAGTTTATTTGCAGGAGGATGACTAAATGATGGTGACATTGCTAAAACCATTTACTTTTTTGTAGCAAATTTTTATCCCACTGTTTGTTGTGTTGTTGGATGAAATGCTAAAACTGGTAAGTAAGAAGTAAGTAAGTAAGTAATTCTTAATTTCATTACTAGTTTTTTTCTAAATTTTTTCTAGATACAGCACAGGTCCTAGTCTTGGCAGGGTTCCCCCTCCAGTGAGGAAAACTGTACCTGCTGACTGTCCAATGTTCAGCTGGAAGATCTACTGTACTTGTTACATCTGCTCTCAATCACAGACAAGAAGACAGCATTTGTGTGCTTCTCCTGTTACCAGTGTTGGTCAAGTTACTTAAAATATAGTAATTAGTTACCATTTACTGATTACTTCTCCAAGAGAGTAATCATACACAACCTGAATACGTAATAAAGCAATAGACCTTTCAGCCCAGTTCTGCATAACTCATCATATAAAATTTAATCAAATGAAAAAGTCTCATTTTAAAACTTGTTTTATTAGTTTTAATTTTTTTAACTTTATTCACATTGCATCAAGCAAAATTTACATTGTATGCAACATTCTCTAACTTGAAGAAGATTTAAGATTTAAACCCATTCCTGCATATTCCAGCATTTAAAATAAAATCGTTTTTTGTGTTTACACTTACTCTCAAAATAGATGCAAGTAAAAGACAGCAAAAAATAAATAAAATCAAAGATAAAGCAGCACTAAGTCCTGTCGCTGTTAAATTTATTTTCACCTGTTTAGCATGAGTGGGGCAGGTGGAGGTTTGCCCAGTGCTGCAGCGGTCATGTCAGTTTATCTGTAAATTTCCCATTCTCGTGGCAGTGTGTTAGGTGCTTGCTCAGATTAGAAGTTTCTTTTTTTTGCTTTAGAAAGAAGTTTTTTTTCCCAACCATGTTTTTCTCATGGAATCAAACCCAAAGTAATGTCAGTACTCCCAAACTTCCCACGCTATATACTCTCTCCCACACTCCATATTATCCATTGTTGATCTGCATACGTCTGTTACTGCCACAGACGTCGCACGCAAGTACATCATTGTCATGAGATGCACTCACAAACAAAATCCAGGTTTAGTAATGCAGTGATGCAGTAACAGAGCGTGCTTACAGGAATCAACAGCATTCTAATTACTTTTTTGAAAAAGTAATTGGATTACTGTAAGTTACTGCCTGTCACATGCCAAAAACTGAGTTGAGCATAGCATGAGGCAAAACGGGCTCTATGAATGCCTGTACTTACATTGTTTAGCTTCAGTTTTCGGTATTTCCACTTCCTGTACAATCATAGGGAGAGCTTGATTCACATTGCCAGCAATATCTCAGTGTCTTCCAGGGCTGCCCTTCATCACCAATTCTACTCATAATATTTATGGAGAGAATTTCCAAGCTGTGCAGAGTAGAGGGTTTGATGATTTCAGTAATCCCATCTCTGCTTTTTGCACATTATCTGAATCTTTTAGCTTCTTTGAAACATGACCTCCAGCTTGCAGTGATGCAGTTTGCAGCTAAGTGAGAGGTGGATGTGATGAGAATTAGTACTTCAAACTCTGATGTCATGGTTTTAAACTGGGAAAGGGTGAATTGCCTACTCCAAGACAGGGACAAGCTGCTACCCCAATCATCTTGGGATCTCGTGCACAAGTAAGGGAAAACAAGAGCGAGACAGACTAATTGGTACTCCATCTGCCATAATGCAGATCCAGTGGAGGTCTGCTGTGATAAAAAGAGACCTGGCTCTGAAGTTGTGTATTTGTGAGTTGATCTACATTCCAGTATGTCACGTATGGTCACGAGCTTTGGGACGTGACTGAAAGAATGAGATCATGGATACAAGCAGAACTGAGCTTAAGCATGCCTTGGCTCTCCCTTACAGCATAAAATCTGTTCAAATATTTCATGCATTAAAAATATTTTTGAGAATCACTTATTCTTAATGCAGCCATTCACACCAAGTTATTTTGCTGGATGAATTTGCAGCGTTTATTTATTTATAAGTAATACCAGAATCAAATACAGTAAATCATCTTTTAAGAAAAGTTTTTTGTTTTACAAAATATGAACATGAATTTTAAATTTGAATAATAGCAATAGTAATAATAATAGAAATAATACTAATATCTTTAACTGCAGTACAGTAAGCTTTTATTATTGGGGTCATACGTAGGTGTCCTGAAAGCCTCAGATTAAACCATTCATCATGTATTTCATTATCTACTATACATTTTTTTATGTGAGAGAAAAGACTCAAAGTAAGACAAAATACAATTAACAACCTCAATTTGCAACCTCAGACCCAATAACAATTTATGTAATAGATAATGTCAATCCAGTCAGAGACAGATGGTAAATGCAGAGTTTTAGGATGATCTGTCATGGCTCAGTGAGGTGAGCCATGTGGAGGAGGGAAAGGAGGATCCAAATGCAGGCATCTTTGTAGGTGAAGTGGTGGATTTATTAAACATAAGAATATAATAATCAAGACGGCAAACAGGGCAAGGCTAACTAAACTGGGAACAACTAAACTACAAACACCAACATAACACGGACAGGTAGCAGGAAGAGCACACACGAATGTCTAGCGGCAGCAGGGAAGCACACGGGTGAGACGCAGGGTTGTACCACAGGGTGATACGCAGATGAACCAGCGACAAGCACATGACAAGACACGACTTAAATACACACAGGAACACGGGGAGATTACAATCAGGTGGGGACGCAGCTGGGACTAATAACACTAACGACACCTGGGGAAAAAAGCAGCACACACTGAACACATTCACAACAGACGCTGACTTTCACAATAAAACAGGAACTGAGAACATACGACACAGAGAGATAGAAACAGTGCTCAGATGAAATGCTATAGATGAAAACCCAACCCAGAATCATCATAACATAATGAACAATAAACCACCAAAACCCCAGAGATCCCAAAACACTCCAAAATTTCAAAATAAAGAAAGAAACATAAGAAAACACAAAAAGCTGGGTCGACCCGACCCAGGACCATGACATGATCAGCATAACAACAGAAAAAAAAATCAAAAGTTTGTGAATATATGATAAAGTCTTCAACAGTCTGTTTCACTTTGTTCTGTGCTTGATCAGCGCTTTTCACTCTTCGGTCTGCCACTGTGCCCCAATAAAGTAGAGTGGCTGGCTCGCCTGCACTGATGTGACAACACATGGACAGAATCAATCAACACTTCCAATCAGATCTAATGGAAAACAGTGCTTGGTCCATATACAACACAAGGGTGTGGCTGTATTACTTTCTGAGAGTGTGTGCATATTCGCAGCAGCCGCAAACACACAATAACCTCCCACAGCGCTAATTAACACACACAGTAATTATACTACTGGCAAGTTCTTGTTAACTGATCAATATTTATCTCAAATTAATAACCCTACCCTTAGTTCTTTCTAAAACCTTGGAACTTTTTCAGTTCAGCCGACAACCTTCAGCATCAAAGATAATGATGGCCACAGTGTTCATTAACTGGCAACAACACAATGTGAGGGTAATGAACCTATTTTGTAAACTGACACATAAACAGAGGAAGCCTTTTCCAGTTGCCTCACTAAAGAGAAGATAAAAGGTTTATTCCTCCACGAGAGCAAATGCACCAGATACAGGTATATCAAGTAAAAACACACTGTTGGAAGCACATATAGCACTTTTTATTATGTTGATATGTATTTCACAAATTACACTCCACCGACTATGTTCAAGTTTAAACAAAATTGTGTCTCTTAAATTTGTGATTTGAAACTGTTTTATGCAGCAGGCAGACCATAGTAAAAGTTAAACCAATGGTTTTACAATATTTGTGTACTTCGTGTACTATACTACCCAGCACGGGCAGTATAGTACATACTTTTCTGCTTTTAGTTAAAGTAATACATTGCTTTAATTACATTACTGATTACATCCTTGTTGTATTTTGTTTTTCTGCAATGATGGGTTTGCATTGGAATCATAGACATGGAATGATATTTATGTCATAACTTTTGCATGAGCTAAAACATAAACTGAGCAAATCATTTCATTTCGTTGGCGCAATTAAATTCAACAACCCCATGTGTAGAACTCAGCAGACACCATCGTGCACACGAGAGTGTCTGCTTTGCACACAGTGCAACAGTTTTACGCTCTCTTGGGCAAACTGTCTGGAAAAATAAAGTTTGTAGAATTAATTATCAGCAGTTATTGTTTGCGGTTATTACTTTATTGTTAAAGAAATATTTTAAGGCAAGTACTGAAGCCTCTGCACTGCCGAGTCACAATGACAAGCATGCCTCATACCTAAGAAAAATGGTAAAACTGTTTCTTAGTCAATTGATTTAAAAAATGTGAACAAATATAAAATGTACACATTTGGCTGCAGAGCTCGGCTCACTGTGGGATTAGGCTCCACTGTAATAGTTCATCCAGATGATATTTCAGAATTTCTGAATAGTCAGTCTGTGGAGTGGACCGTTTTCTCTTAGACAAATAATCTATCATAGCCAAACATTGTATTTATGAAAGTATTTAATTTGACATCATGACATGTCATATAGAAAAACACGCACAATATATGTATGCTTATTTGTACTCATTTGTAGAGATCTTTTCATATGGATGTTTAGAGTACTAGCCCTACCTTCCATATATTTTCTCATGAATGCAGCACTCTCTTTATGAACCTTGTTCCCATAGCTATGATTACATGGACCACATGAAACACAAACAGGTCATTATTTTTTAATTACCATCACGGCATAGCATCTGCCAACACAGCTGCTTTGTGTCAACAACTGTTTGTACTGATGATAACACTTCTGCTGTCAAAGCTGAGGCCTATTTGCCTGTGAGAGGGTTGACATTTAACTATCTCCTGCATTCATTCATTTGGACTTTCATTTTGAATGAACTGTTCATTGAACCTCCAGCACTACAATGCTAACCTGAGCTGAAAAAATGTTATTTATGGTATTTTGTAACCTTTCAGGTTCTCCTCTTCTCCCTCTGTTGGGAGGGCATTTCCTGTGTGTTTGGATATAATTGTTGAAGCATACAAAAAATGTTCACACATTTACACACGCAAACACATTGCACCGGGTCTGCAGCTCTCTGCCAGGGCTGCTGTTCGACCTCACAATCGATATGTGTCAGAGATAAACCTCAGCACTGGCTAGAAGGACCTCATTCATTTTCACTCAGTCATATTTACACATCTTCACTGACTTTGTTTGCCTCTCGAAAATTCAAAAGAAATTAAGCTATACTTATATATTTAATCTATATATATTAACCTTCCGAGAGATGGAATGGATTTTTCATTTTTCTTAGCTTTTTGGGATTAGTTGGACCCGATTTAAAAAAAAATCAACATCATCTTTGAATTTTTAAATAAGTATGTCCTCATTTTTTTTAATTTTTTTTTTTTTAAACAAAATATAAAACCACCGGATCAAGCAGAATGATATATAAGGTGCAGAAAAGCCTAATGGAATTAGTTATGGGAAGTTTGGTTCTTGTGGCATGACTCCCAAAGAAAAGCTGGCTCTTTTGGCTCCCAAATGTATTATTATTTGTAGCCTCATATTTTAGCCTTAATTGGTAAATATGAATGCTTTATGTGTTGATAAACCTTTTGCATTTAGTGTCATTATGAGAGCCTCATAATTGCCAAATTTTGTGTATTTGTTCTGTTACAAAAGCAGGCATTGTTACTTTTGTTTGATATTTTAATCAAACTATTAATTTTATTATAACACAAAAACAAAACACTGCAAACAAATCCACAGAACACAAACAGAACCAAACACAGTAGCCAAACAGTATGTCCTCAGTGCAGGTTGACATTCAGAAAAATCAAATGCCTCAGCTTGGATAGGCTGATGCATTTTCTCCTCTTAGTATCTGTTTCTTCTTTAAACTGCAGCCAGATGCTGCTTCGTTTACGGGCGTCAGTCATATTTATGTGTTTTTGTGTTTATGTGTTTTTGCAATGCACTCACACTCTTCTCCTCACCGCTGTCTATCAGCTCTTAGAGCCGATGCCTTTGTGCTTGAAACATCACTAAATGAAATGCCCCCATATGAGGATGTAGGTGTCATGGATCTGGGTGTGGGGACCCAGGGCTCATGAGTGTTTGTGGACTGGATTTTGCTTGGTGGGTTTGCCTTAGGCTAACGGTCCCCGCAGGGTGGTGCTTGTGTCCCTCGTTTCCATGTTTATGTGTATAGGTGTGTGTGCTTCTGGAAGGCCGGTTTACAGGCACCATCAGGCCTGGTGAGTGTGCCCCGCCGGGAAGCTGGCAACACCTCGACTGCAGCTGACCAGCCTCATCGGGGGAGCTACTTACCAGCGTGGCTAAGCTCCCATCGATGCTGGAACGTTGCAAGACATCCGTCAGTTTCCCAGCAAGTCAGTAGAAAGGATGAGTCTGCTGCAATTTTGGATTTTCTAACAGCTGCCTCTGTGATTTCTCCACGAGGATTGCGGAGACGAGAGGGCAGCGTGTAAGTTGGACAGAAGCACAAAGGGAGCGGAGACACAGAGCATGAACACTGGGGAACACACATCGGAAGTGCACACGGGGATTAATTGTTGTGTTATAATTTGCTAAACCATAAATAAACCCCATGCAATTGGGTCCTACTTTCCCCGCACCCCTACAGACTGCCACCGCAGATCGTGACAGTAGGGCCAACCTGGGCACTATATAGCTGCATCCAGCCTTTTGGTTGTCCTTAACCACCTCACATGAGGTCAATAAGGTTTCAAACATCATTGGATATTTATGGATATATAGTTTATCCCATTTCAGTTAACAAACACTCTCTGACAAACTTCCCATTAGAGAATGGCTTACCGTTTTTGTGATTTTGTGGGAAATCACAATGCAACTTTGTTGCCTTTGTTATAAATGTGACTGCTATATTATTATTTTTTTTAATTTACAAACATACATTTGTGCAAATGAATGCAGCTTCACTGTAAATACATTGGAACAGATGTTTATGAGGGCTCAGAGTTTGCTAGAACCAAAAGACACTGATGTAGAATGTAGGGTTTTTAAAAAGACATGAACTTCTGAGTATATAGTTAGTGAAGTAAAAGGTAAAGCCATCTGTTTAATTTGTGGAGAGCAGATCGCTGTGTTTAAGGATTACAGTTTAAATTGCCATTATAAAACACTAAACAATCAGAGATATACAATAACTTGCCTGATGCAGAGCTGGTACAGACACCTGAACTTTTTTCTAGCAAAGCTGCAAAAGCAGCAGGATTTTTTTTGTCAAGCTTTACACATCTAGAGAGCAAGCGTCCAATACCAACTTTGTGATTTCCCAAAAAATTGCAAAGTAAGCCATCCTCTGAAAGCGTTTGGTGGACAGTGATGGTGCTAATGTGCCCTGTGAAAAGAGAAGCATTTGAGAACGCGCCCCACATGAAACCACAACAAGACTGATCAAGAACATTGCAGAAAATTTGGTGTTTCAGTTTCACTTTTGGAGGAGCATGAGACCGAATAGGGTGACATAGAATAGCACAGCTGTCAGGTAGTTCAGCCAGGGTAACATGCTAAAAGAGTATAGGATCAGAGAGCAGACATTTGACAGTTTTATGAGATGAAATGCAACAACTTCTGGAGCTGTTAGCTGCAGAATCTTTTTATTTATGTATTTATTTTTAGAAGCTCCATCTTGCTGTCAATGTGAGTGTCCTTTGCATTTTGCTTTAAACTCAACTTTAATGTAGTTTTTCTAAAAAGATCTATTCTTACTAGTAGCAGTTTATATAGAGATAAAATAACACCAAGTACAGCTAAGTTCAGCTTATCAGTGCAGCTCTTCTCAACAGTTTCTTATGTGGCCCATTAGGAAAATGAATTGCCCACCCCTGACGCTGGGTCTCAAGAGGTTAAGTATACTCTAGCAAGTATCATGACATAATAAATTGTAACAGTAAAAGTAGCCTTTACAAAACAATACAAACAAATACAATACAAATGAGACAGTTATGTTAAACAGACAAATAAATTTGCTATTTATTTAAACTGTCCCTCATCCCATTTATGGGCTCTTTGTGGAGCTTTGTAAATAATAAGGATAATAATGGCCAACATCAGAGGAAAAGCTGGCAAAATAATTATTCATAAGTAAAGATAAATGTTGTGTTGTGATTCTAGCTATATGTTTTAGTGATGGGAATTCCGGCTCTTTTTAGAGAACCGGCTCTTTCTGATCGGCTCACTAAAAAGATCCGGCTCTTTCGGCTCCGAACCGACTCTTTAGGTTGTTTTCTTGCTTTAATTAATTTAAAATAATTTATTTATCAAAAACAATATAAAATTATGCACAAAAGGAACTACTAATGTGAAAAAATGGTTTTATATATTTTTATATATCAATATATACGGTGGCCCATAGAGACAAAGCATGTACAAACTCCAAAAACCACGTGTTTTGGATTTTGTATGTGCTTCGGAGTTTCTACGTGTTTGGACATCAAAGTATACC
Source organism: Hemichromis elongatus (assembly GCA_015108515.1). Lineage (NCBI taxonomy): Eukaryota > Metazoa > Chordata > Actinopteri > Cichliformes > Cichlidae > Hemichromis > Hemichromis elongatus. The sequence goes on along the minus strand of VUQR01031713.1, from coordinate 112 downwards.
CCAGTTGAAATTTTAATGACAGGCCACTAAATCTAAAGTTATGGTAAAATTTTTATGTGTGTATATGTATGTATATATATATGTATATATATATATATATATATATATATAT
>VUQR01031710.1:0-12396 GCA_015108515.1 Hemichromis elongatus | reverse complement strand
CTGAAATGAATGTGCAAACATTAGCTAATTAAAAAAGGTTACAATTGTTAACTTTTGCATTAAAAGATAAAAATTAAAACTCTTCCAGGTGAACAGCCTTCGAAAAATAAAAATAAAGCAATTAGTCCATTACTTGATCCATCCAAGGCTTCCATGCAGATACACATCCATCACAACAGACCTGTGTGCGTGGGTTATACACAGTTGGTGTTGTCTCCCTTAGATCTAAATAGAGGGGTGTGAGGGTCAGAAGGGTGGAAGAAAGAGAGAGGATTTGCAGTAAAACATATCAGACTGAACATGTTGACACAAGTTATTGTCTCCATCTGCAAAGGAAAAGCGAGAATTACCAGTCACAAAAACAAACCTTGATGGCAATGTGAAGCCAAATGTGCAAAAATCAGAGTCAGGGCAAAACTGTGGAAAAGTGGAGGGAGTTAGTGAAAAAAAGAGTTGGCTGTCATAAAGATAAAGGTAACAAGTTTTAGCTGTACAACTAAGTTCATGAACCCATTCAGGACTCTAGGAATGTTTCTCTAAGGAGCTGTAAGGAAAAGGTGTTTAGACTTCTCGAGGTGGATCGAGGTGTCTAGGAATGTTCTTAACAAACCAGCTGCTGTTTGCTGTGTATTGTTGCATCAACATCCTTTTTGGCGTGTGAGTTTACAGTTTGTGGTTGGTAGATTTATTTTAAAGATGTTGCTCATCTAATTAGTCATTTCCGTGCTTTAAAACAACACACAAACAACACAAAGGATTTTCTCTCTCTTTTTATATCACTTGCTCTTTTTTCATTAAAAAGCTTTATAGTTTTACTGGATGGCGCAAGAAGCCGGAAGCTGTGTAATCAATTGTGGTTGTCAACAATACCAGTGTACTTTTTCTGATCACTTTTTCCCAGTTCAGCCCTAGTAATGCTGCACCTAATGACAGCACTGGCAATACAATTTGTTATCTTCATATCAGTTGCTACTAAATATTTAGATGTCTGTATCCATCGAGAATGAAACTAAAAATATTCCAATACATGTAGGTTTGTTTACAACCTTTTTTCAGAGGTTTTTTAAAAAGCCCTTCTCACCTGCATTTTTCATGACGTTGATTCTCGCACGACAGACTACTTAACTGTCTCCTGGTATGATGACACATAATTCATTGTCGGAAAGCATGAAGGAAATTAGTTCACTGTCTGAACATATCTGAGGCCAATCTGGGAAGTAAGTCAGACAAAAACAACACTTCCCAACATTTCTTCTCTTTGTTCAAATTCTTCAGTAATTTATCTCAGTGGCTTCATCACTTCCTCCTACATCCTGACATTTTTTTTAAACATGATGCCCATCTATTGTCTTCCACTTCTCCACTTCTCCATTATGCTGTTTATGTTTGTATATGCTGTGATTCTTAGGTTCATGGTTATTCCGTCTTCAAAATCTGGATTTGGGTTCACTCTTGTCCACTCCACAGGGTGTGCCACCACAGACCAGCCAAAACCAGGACCTTCTTGCGGTGAGGCACCATGTCATTACCCAAAGATGTCAGGTCATCTGTATTTTCAGCAGAGATGAATGTTGAAATGTTGATCTTTCTTGAGTTAAAGCATCAACCCATTCATTAGGGCATGGGGCTTGAGTAACTTGCACCACAAAAGTCTTATTGTTTCTGAAAATTAAATCAAGGATTTGGGCGAACTTACTGCCATGCAGATGTCTCTTTTTTTTTCTTTTTTTTCTTTAGACAATGCCCAGTTATTCTTTTTGATAGATGGAATTGTAGTAAATGAGTACTAAGCTGGCTAGAGAGCCATCACCCGCTGAAAATGGGTAGGACCCAGCAAAATCACAAAAAGCACTGCAAAGGTAATTGTGTTCCTCTCCCAGTCTTTTAGAACCTTGTAGTTTTACATTGTTAGTTTAGTATTATGTTAAAGTTATTTGCATTCACACTGATACACACAAGATACCAAAAAGCTCTAACTGTTGTATAAATAACCCTTTGGTGCCAAGTCCCACCAGCTACTAACTAACAGATAACGCAGATAAAAATTTAAAACAAACTTTTTGTGCACAATTTAAATGCCTGCCATGTGTATCTTTTCTGTTTTGTTTTTTTTAACTATTTATTTTTCCATTATTTCCCTAATGCTGTATTTCTTGTACTTTTTGACTGCTCTTAATTTGTATTTGTATTATTATCCGAGTTATCCGAGAGTTTGTATTTTGCAATTGCTCAATAAAAATTTTTTAAATAAAAATAAATAAAAACAATCAAACATGGAAATAGTGTTACCTGAGGCACCGAACCAGTGAGGCTTTTGATTTCTCTCACAGCAGCGATGTTCCTTTGGATTGTAACATGACGCCCCACAGAGATGTGTGTTTGGGTCAATGCTGTGGATGTACAAAGACAGGTAAAAATAAAACAGCCCAAATCACATGAACAAAACCACAGGGTCGAACACAATTAACAGATTGTTGTTTCTTTCTTTTTTTTTTAAACAGCTTAGGCTAATGTACAGCATACAAATGTAGGATATGTATAGAGATCTCATTTAGTAAAGTCAAACTGGAATAAATGCGAAACAAAAGGTGTAACAGTCCTCTTGTTTTTCTTTTAAGGAGTTTATGTGTGCATAAGATGCACACTTTTCTATAGAAGTATGTGATACATCTTATATATCTGGAGCCTATCCCAGTTAGCATAGGGCGAGAGGCAAGGTACGCCTTGCACAGATTGCAGGGCTAACACAGAGAGCCAGACAACCATTTGCATTGGCATTTACACATACAGGCAATTTGGAATGACCAATTAACCTAACACCACTAATTGCATGTCTTTGGACTGTGGGAGGAAGCCACAGTACCTGAAGAAAACCAACACAGGCAGGGGAGAACATGATAGAGAGAAAGACAAATATATAGAGATTAGATATAGATATAAATTAAATAAATATATAAAAAAAAATTCCCCTGCTTACCCCTCCCTCAAGCTCGGGTCCCCTGCTTGTCCACCACTACTATGTCCAGTTCATTAGCCATCACCAGTTTGTGTGTCTGTATCTGAAAGTCCCACAGACTCTTATTTTGGTCATTCTTAACCACCCTAAGGGACATGGCCCTGTTTTGACCTCAGGACCTCCAGGCCATACTCAGCACAGATGTTGCTTTTTGCTCTGCTGGCCACTTGGTTGTAGCATCCTGCACCCTTGCTGTTATGTGATGGATTGTCTCAGGGGCATATTTACTGTACACAGCCTGCACCTGGAGTCTTGCTTTCTGTGGTAGACCCCAGCCTCTATGGATCTTGTACTCAGGGCTTGTTCCTGTACTGCCATGACTAGTAGTGCCTCTGTGCTGTCTTTGAGACTTCCAGATACAGATGGGCAAACTGGTGATAGCTAACCAACCAGACATACCAGTGGTGGACAAGCAGAGAAGAATGCCTTAGCGATAGAATTTCGCTAAGCGATAGCAAGATCAGGAAGAAGGACGCTTGAGAAATGCCAACGGCTGAGAAAGAGCTACAATAATCGCAAAAAGTTCCTTTAACCTACCAGTTGGGTTGAAGCTCAACGATCTGTAAAATAAAATAGCATATATAAATATTGTTTAAGAAAGGACCGGTATGTTTCTTTATTAAACAATCTAAGGCAATTGATAGTTTTTTGCAGTGTGCTTATTACCTGTTGTTGCACATCTGTGGACAAAAAGCATAAAGATTTTTGACTGAGAAGTAAAGCTGCTTAATCTCAGTTTACATTTTAGTATACTGAAAAAAAAATTAATTGATGTGACTTCTCCTGCATATTCAGATATAAGCCTTACTGTCCATTTCAAAATCAGATAATTAAATTTACATATTATAAGAACCACAGTGTTGCCAAATTTTAATCAGTAAGTTATGAGTAGAAGTCATTATATTTACATATCTTATTTCTTAATGACAGAATTTAAGTCATTGTCAAGTCTTGAATTTCATTTGAAACTATAGGACAGTTTGCTTTTAGATGGATTTCTAGGATGTGTATAAAACTGCATTTAGGAACATATACCTTTAAATTCAGCTCTCTTCTCTCCTACACAACAAGATGAATTCTTCAGTTGTATTTCAGCGATATCATTCATCATACAGCAGCACTCAGTCTTTCTGTTGAACTGGCCATGATGACAGCACACATGATCTGTGGACTTCTTTGTCAGGATCTTCTTATCAATAAATGGCCCACAACACAACTGCTTATCCTTATCAAAAGCCTCTGTGGAGAAGATGCTTTTTAGTTATTTTTTAACTTAGACTGAGGTATGATTGAGGGTTTTTTGTTTTTTTTTTGCAAAAAACTACTAAAAGCAAGGACGTTTCCACACAGCATCACCATTTGTTTAACCATTTTGCTTCTCACAAAGACATGTCATCTTAAACCAAAAATCTCAGTTCCATTGTTCTTCCTTAGTCAAGTGGTTCAACCAGCAGCTTGTAACTGCATCTGAAAAGGCATTTCTACTGTGTAGAACTATTTACATTGGCACAATCCAACTAAATGTCTTAAGCAAGTGAATTTTTTTTTATTTCATTTACTTTGTCAACTGACAAAAATACGGAAGAAAAAATTAACAACAATTATAAATGAAACAAGGAAACATGATGAACTTAGAATGGTAAACACAGAAGGATATTTGTAGACAACACCTAGGGAAGGGTAACAAGAACATACAAAGCTAAAAGTGACCAAATAATGCAGAGGTGGAGGAAGCTATTTACCATAAATTAAGAAGGGTAATCAAAGAGAAAATAATTTACAAGAAGCCAAACTCACTATTAGGCTTGAACAGTGGCTATAACCCAGATATAAGAACTAAAACTCCAAAAGTATTTAATTTAATTTAATTTAATTTAATTTAATTAAAACAGGAATACAAAACACTAAAATTACAATTTTAAAATGGCTAGCATGACAACTACCTCATTAAGCAAACTGCAGGTGTTTTGAGGAATTAACATAAACCCTTTTTTCCTTCGTAATTCCAATAACTAACCTTGATATAAAAATAAATAAAAAAGACTTTAAAAAGAGTTTTGTCTAAACATTTGATGAGAAAACTTCAAGTTTTATCTTGTTTCAGTCGTCATAAATTCACAGATACTCAAGATTTTGTGATGAAGAAAATGTAATTTTGACATTTAATTGTATGATGTATGTTAAATGTGATATATTTTATTAGTGTCTACAGTTCTGCTCACCTTTACCACAACATTCAGCCATTGGTCCAGGTTTTGCTATGATGGCTGACTCACAGCATATTTCATTTACTGGGTTGTAGGCCTTCAGTTCACAACAATTGGATACCTTTTCACTAAGACCCTGTGTAACACTGACTGTAAAAACAGAACACAAACATTAAAACCACAGTATAAAATCCCCACTAGGATGTTGTTGCAAGTTTAAAGAGAACAAAAAAGTTCAGTCTAGCGTGACATTTTCATTTTACTTAAGCTGTACTGAGTCACTGGAAACCCACAATAAAATATGTGCTGCATGAGCTTTGATGTAAACTGAAAAAGACTGGAGAAAAATTATCAAAAGAGAGAGGCATACTCGATTTTGACCTCAGGATCCAGAGGCTTCCAGGCAATACTTGGCACAAATGTTTCTGTATACTATGCCAACAGGGCTAGCATCTTGAAATGCCATAACCAAGTGACTACCACAGTATACAGGAACATGGTATTATAGATGTAGCTATAACAAGTAACTGCAACATCAGGAAGAAACATGAGAAACTTGACACTAAAACCCACACATGTGCAATAAGACTGCTATAAGTGCAATACTTTTTCTTGTTTCTTAGTTGTATATAGCGTTTGTATTCTATTTTATTCTATTGTATATAGTATTTTATTTTATTCTATTCCATTCTGTACAGTATCTTATTCTTTTTCTATTCCAGTGTCTTCTAATTTCTGCTCTAATACTTTGCACTTTTCAGTAACTAAACAAATTTCCCACCTGTGGCACTAATAAAGGTTATCTTATCTTATCTTATCTTATCTTATCTTATCTTATCTTATCTTATCTTATAAATACCAATGGCTGAAAGAGGAGAGAAGACATGGAACCAGAACCCAGTTTGCATGCTCTCTGGTGTTAGGATGATTTCTATAAAAGTTGTCATTGTGGTACTTAAATATAAACATTGTCCTAAACTACAGGATCAAAGACATTCTTTTGTTTCTATATGTGTTATTGTACTTTCTTTTAGTCTAAATCAGTAAAATTCAACTCCAGTTTTAGTTACCTAGCTAGTTTACAAAATATTACCTGCAAAATTGTGTTTACAACAAGTGGCTGCTCCAGGATTGTAAGGCTCATTTCCACAACAAGACAAAGTTGCACCTGGATGAAGTTTGTTTTCACAGCAAGTAGCCTCCCGGATGTCATACACTGTTCCATCACAGTTTTTTCTGAAAAGCAAGAATAACCAAAACCAGGATAACAATAGTGACAATCATTTCCATGGAGATAACAGTACATATTAGAGATGCACTGATCCGATATTACGTATCAGTATTGGCCTGATACTGACCTAAATTACTGGATCGGATATCGGAGAGAAATTAAAAATTTTATCCGATCCGCAGTATCACAAAATCACCTCACAAAACGTGCTACATGGCGTAACCCAGATCAGCGCACCGGAGCAGTATGCTTCACGTGATAGAGCGGCTGTTGTGTGCGAGACCTGTCAGCGGTCTGGTTTAGCACAGAGAAGTAAAGCAAATGTGTTATTTTATTTCTTTATGTTTGTATAGTATTTCCACATTGAGCTTAACAACCGCTAGAGCCACAGCTGGACTGGCCATCGGACCTCCATACTGAGGTGAAAAGGAAGCGATTTGAAAAAAAGACACAAAGCTGGAGTTATTCTGTCTTATTCTGTGTGGCAAATGACACCCGGATCCTTTTCTACGGAGCTGACAGCTGGTAACTGTGCAGGGGCGAAGTTTTGCCAGGGGGGCAGGTAGGCCATTAACAGGGAAAGGGGGGCACAAAGAAATACTTTTCTTTCTTATTCTCATTTAAAATGTCTAGCCTTTAATAAAAAGTTATCTGAATCTTATATAATATATTATTTCATAATATATGAAGATAACAGAAACAGTGCTTATATTTCACTTGAAATGTTATGTTTGTGGTCATTTTTATTATATTTTATTTTTTATTGGCAGAGAATAAAATAAAACCTGTCTTCCAATTTATTGCCTTTTTTTATGTGCGCTAGAAGTATCGGTTTTTGTACTCGGTATCAGTAAGTGCTCAAATCCAAGTATCGGTATCGTATCGGTTTGAAAAAATTGGTATCATTGCATCCCTAGTACATATATTATATATAGATTTAATGACTAGAGTTATTATTCTATTAGTGAACTATTAACTATAATCATTACATCACCTGAACAGTCAAATCTGCAGATTTCCTCTTTTTGCTTTATTATACTGCCCACTGATGGAAAACATGTTAATGTAAACAATGTCTACACACAGCTACATCATTGGTGTGCATGGAGATGCACTGCTTAGCTACAATATGACTTAGTTAAGTGGTTCAACCAGTGGCTTATAATTGCATCTGAAAAGGCAATTTTACTGTATAGAACTATTTACTTTGGCACAATCCAACTAAATGTCTCAAGTGAGACAAGTGAAAAAAAAATTTCACTTAACTTTGACAACTGACAAAAATACGAAAAAAATTAACAACAATTATAAATGAAACAAGGAAACACAATGAACTTAGAAAGGTAAACACAGAAGGACATTCATAGACAACACCAAGGGAAGGGTAACAAGAAAATATAAAACTAAAAGTGACCAAATAATGTAGAGGCGGTGGAAGCTATTTACAGATTACTAAGGAAAACCATAAATTAAGAAGGGTAATCAAAGAGAAAATAATCTACAAGAAACCAAACTCACTATTAGTCCGGAACAGTGGCTATAACTCAGATATAAGAACTGAAACTCCAAAAGTATTAAATTAAATTAAATTAAATTAAATTAAATTAAATTAAATTAAATTAAATTAAAAACAGGAATACAAAACACTAAAATGACCATTTAAAATGGCTAGCATGACAACTACCTCATTAAGCAAACTGCAGGTGCTTTGAGGAATTAACATAAACCCTTTTTTCCTTCGTAATTTCAGACAACTATAACCTTGATATAAAATTAAATAAAAAAGACTTTTAAAAAGAGTTTTGTCTAAACCTGTTGTTTTAGCATCTTCCTGTGCTCAGAAATATCGTGATGTAAGAACTGAAAATAGATTCTTCCTAGATTATCTGCTTAGATTAGAACGTTTCCTTTCACTTTGCAGGTCTTCACACATACGGGGAGGAAAGTCTGACTCACCGGTAACACTCGCTTCTAGAGGTTGCATTAGTATCTCCTGTAGCATCTGTCAACAAGCACATATTCCAAGCAGTGAGCAGCCTACTAGTATGAAGCCCAAAGCTGTTAATATGTCAACATTTTTTTTTATTATTATGTTTTTTAATCCCTAGAGGACGGTAGCCTCAAAACATTCAATATTAACAAGGCTTGTGAGTCTGTTTAGAAAAGAGAATCAGTCACACTGTTAACTTTCATTTTTCCACAACATAACATTATAAATAATAAATTGATGAGTGGACACGCAAGGCATGCAATAAATTTAGAATCTGGCTGACGACAAAAGTGTTAAATTGTCCAATGCAAAAAATTAATCAAATTTCATTAAAAATAATAACACATCTGGCAATGTAAAATGTGGTATGCACATCGGCTTTTAGAAGAAAAAATAAACCTTAGTCTACTCAGTCTACTCAGTCTACTCAGTCTAAGGAGCTGTAAGGAAAAGGCGTCTGGACTTCTTTGTGTTGGTAAAGAAGTCCAGACGCCTTTTCCTTACAGCTCCTTAGACTACGATGACCTGGATGACTGAGAACCTTCAAAGACATACTTAGTCTACTCACCACAAGCAAAAACCACCAAAGCTGAAAAATGAGCAAAATCATTATTATTTCATTTGAGAAAAAAAAAGGAACTTTAACTCTCAAATTATTCGAAATATATCCCAGCAAATTAGAAAATAAAAGATAATAACTTACCAAATTCTAGAACCCAAAATCGAAGCATTTGGAACCCTTTTAATTGACTCTGACTGCCCTGAAAGTGAAGTGCAAAAGTGGCAGCTAGATGAGCCTAAATAGTTTATCAACCACACCTCCTTCGTGCTTGCGGCGATGTCAAGAAGGTGTCAAGAAGGTGGTGCACACACGACCAATGTGCTTGCCTAAAATGAATGAAAGTGGGTTTCTAAGGCTTGCCACAAACATCTGCAATGTGGAGTGTATATGCCAATTTCCTGCATGTCACAGCGTTCAAATGTGTTGGCTTTATTCAGATGCAGCTTCACAATAAATTAAAACTGGATCCGTGAATTCCAGCACTATTTTCATGCCTGGAATCGTTCGATCCTACCGAGATAAAGATTTTGAACCTGATTATATATTTTCTTTCTAATCATTAGATTCAAGTATGATGCGATTCGTATTTTAGGCGAAACGCTTTTTTATTCGTGAAAAGCCTATGTTTTCATGCAACTCGGTACATGTTTCGGCATATTACATTTTTCTTTCAGGTGATTTTTTTATCTCCTGAGAAGTACACAAATGATGCAAGAATTGCAGCTGACGCCTACGCAACCGTCTCAACACAGCTGCTCAAGGTAGACTCACATGACGAAACAAAGATTCACGATCATTTCACTTAAGAAGAAATTTAGGAAAGATTAAAAAAAAGAAGTTATAAATCGATATACAGCTGAGCATTCTTCTTTAATTCTTTTGTTGTATAGCGCTTACATGACTGCAAGTTTAAGCTTGTCTTAAAGTTGGAACACTATTTAAAAGTGTTCCAGATGTCCGGATCGTGCAGCCACGTGCACTCCGGTATAACCTGAACGTGCTGACACACATATCTCTGCAAAATAATTACTGCGTTAATTGCACCTAAGAAGGTGCATCATAATACGCCTATTTACTCTAATAATGCGATTCACAATGAAACGCATTTTGGACAAAATATCGTTTTATGCATTCAACATCTGCGTGGGGTAGTTTTTAATATTATTCTTTTGTTTAAAGGTTATATAAATCGGCAAAAAAAAAACAACAACAACAACGTGGCGGCCTTACATTTTTTTCCCCAAAAAGCACATTCCTTAAAATTCACCGTTTGCTGTAAATCTGTGTTTTTCATCAAAGCATAACACAGCACGAAACATTTTAGCTACGTCACAGCTTAAGAGATTTTATTCAGAAGTGCTAAATGAGAAACCAAAAACATGTAAACGAATTAAAACCTGCCCCTGGCTAACTGACGGTTGGTAGGTGTGTGGGTGTAAGAGAGTCTGAACGTCAGAAGCTTTGCCAATATTCTGGGAAATCGCGAGACTAATCGTGCAGTGTTGAAAAAAATCTAGGTTTCGGCTGGGACACACACACACGCAAACCCACTTTGCCAGACCAGCTCAATTCAGTCTATTGTCTGACAGGTTGGAGAACAGTAGATCGGGAAGATTTAAATACGTAATCATCAATAATGGTTCGATTTTTTTCTTCTCTCTACTCATATCTTGGATGTGATTTCTTTTCTTTTATATGTTTTAAATAAGAATCCTTACCTGCATGACGTAGCATCATGAAGGTAAGGAGACATAAAAAGGGAGATCCAAAGCTGAACAGACACTATAAATAAACACTGACCTGCCTTACAATGCTCTGTGCATTAAGACAAGGGCCCTCCATTCATGTTTCTCACACTAAAATAAACTATGAATTACTGGAAATCAAATCTGTTCGGACCACCATCTACTTCTCTTAAGTGGACAGGCTGGTGGAGGGGATGAATAACACCATCTATGAATGTAATTGGGATCTTTGATTAGACCCTCTGTGTTTTGCAGTGCAGGAGATGCCCCAGGTCTCCACTTAATTTTCTTCTCTTTGGGGTACTGTTCAAAAGCCTTCAGCCTTCAGTAAGTCCTGCTTACCATAACAGATGAAAATGTTTTTTTGGGGGTTTTTTTACATTGCAGTGATTGGCGGAAATGTGTCTGTTGTCAGTGCTTTGGGTCTTGGGTTCAGCTTGTGTGAAATGTGGAGAAAGTTGTCAGACCAGTTCCTATTGTGTTGTTTAAGCTGACGAGTGCCCGGGCCTTACCAGAAGTGTCTGCAGCTTGTGCTGTGTGCTGGGGCACATGCAGTTTGTGAACATGATAGCATAAGTGAAGAAACAACAATATGTGCAATTTTTTCACTTCCCCTTTGCGTTTCAGATCTGGGAAAGGAAGAGCAGTATTATCCCTTCTTGGAAGGCAATTATTCCTATGGCAGAGGTCAATGAGAAGGTCACATGACTAAATCTGTGGCAATGGTCTGCTGGTAAGGAGGATACCTTGTGATGAGCAGAGTTAAACTGTTTCCAGTAATATTCTGCAGATATCCAATGACCAGTGAGGGTATATGAGAATTTAATAATATGACTGGATATTGCCATCCTTCTACTTTTTACTTGATTGGGTTTTTTTTATTATTATTTCTATTTCCACTAATGGATGGATGCACAAAATTCATGGGACAAAAATTGTCCCAGTCAACACCTGGCTTACCATGAGTGGTCAAAACACATACATGAACAAATACGTTGGTATTAGTGCTTGTAGGGTAGGTGCACAGTGGCTCATAGCCTATATAACTATATCGACAAAGAAATTATATTGACCCTCAGTCCACTACACTTGTCCGCCTCAGTATGTAACATTGTCCAACAGAGCTCAAGACACCCCTACATTTGTCTAATTCCTTTGTATTCTTATATAGATACACTTTAGTTTACAAAATATGAACTATAATTTACAAAATATAGTTTACAAAATCTGCCATAGCCCGGTTACAGACTCAGCACCCGAGTGCCTTCATTGTGATCTCGGGTGACTTCAACCATGTCACATTGGACACTACATTGTCAACATATCAGCAATACGTGGACTGTCCCACCAGGGGAGAGAAAATCTTAGACCGGCTGTATGCTAATGTTAAGGATGCATACAGCTCCTCCTCCCTCCCCCCACTTGGAAGGTCAGACCACAATCTGATTCACCTCACCCCCTGCTATGTGCCTATTGTGAGGAGGGAACCTGTGACCACGAGGAGTATTAGGAGGTGGTCAGAGGAGGCCTTAGCAGATCTACAGGGCTGTTTTGAGGTGACTGACTGGGAAGCACTCTGTGAGCCTCATGCCGAGGACATCAATGGGCTTACAGAGTGTATCACTGACTACATCACCTTCTGCAC
>VUQR01031707.1:7897-18758 GCA_015108515.1 Hemichromis elongatus | reverse complement strand
GCCTTTATTTCAACACGGCTTGGCTACTGTAATGCACTTTATGTCGGAGTCAGCCAAGGGTCTCTTGCTCGTCTTCAGCTCGTTCAAAATGCTGCTGCCCGCCTCTTAACTGGTACCCACAGACATGAACATGTAACACCTATCCTGTCTTATCTTCATTGGCTTCCTGTGCATCACAGAATTAATTTCAAAGTCCTAACACTGGTCTATAAATGCCTTAATGGTCTTGCTCCCCCATACATTTCCTTATATTCCTGCTACTGTTGGTTGTCCCAAATTCAAGGCTCAAACTTAGAGGAGAACGAGCCTTTTCAATTATGGCCCCAAAACTTTGGCATACGCTGCCTTTACATATTAGACAGGCATCTTCATTTCCTGTTTTGAAAACACATTTGTTTTCGATAGCGTTCAGACTGGCGTGAGTTGATATGTGGTTTATTATGTTTATGTGAGTGTCAGTGGTTTTTATCTTGTTTTATACTATGTTTCTGTACAGCACTTTGGGCAAACCTTTTTAAATGTGCTGTATAAATAAATTGGATTTGGATAAATCAGCTAGTATTTTGAGCCCGTCCATTAAGAACTGCGGTCTTGTTCTGTCTACGGTTTTGTATTGTTTTGTTGTGTTGTAGCTGTTATGTCCACAGCCAGGGACGGACTGGGACTAAAACACAGCCCTGGACTTTGACTGGGCCCGGCCCAAAGTAATCGGCGTGCGGAAAATGGGCAACAACAATGCTTGGCATGAGTGTTATATGTCGGTTGGTCTGTGACATTTAGAGGCTTCCGAATCTAATGTCCGCAATTTTTTTTCTCTTGCCGTCTCAGCCCCACCCTTTTCTTTCATACGTTTACTTGCAGACAAGTTTTGCATCGTTTCTTTCCACCGTCTCTGCCTCCTACTCCACTTCTTCTCTTTGCCTGGCACCCACAGCCAATGCAGCTGGCATCCAACTTAGAGGTGCAGTGCTGCCCCCTAGAGTACTGGAGTGTGAAAGAGATTAGTGGAACCGTGGACAGGTGTTGAAAGCATGCGTGGAGAATGGTGACCACCATTCTCCACGCATGCTTTCAACACCTGTCCACCAGGTGGACCTGTTTCAACATCACAGAATGGCCCAGGAAGGCCGACCCGCCGGCCTTCCTGGGCCATTCTGTGATTCTCCAGAATCCAGAGAGTGCCAGTCCGCCCTGGTCCACAGCCCTTTTTTGCTAATGTCACGTCTCATTTATTTGTTTTGCCTATGTAACTGGACTTGAGTGTTCTGTTGATGGTGTGTCTTATTGGTGTCCACCCAGATGACAAATATACATTGAAACAATGTCCGGTGTTGTTTCAACGTTAAATTTTTAAACAATGTTAATGTTGAAACAATGTTAGAGTCTGATTTTGAATCACTGTTGAACTCTGTTGTTGATTTTCAGTCACTTTTGCACCCTTACTATTGAAACAAATCATGACTGAAAATTTACAGCTCCAGTATTGCAATCAATACTAAAATACTGCAAGTTACCATTAATATTTAAAGCTTTGAAACAGATAATTGTACTCAACAAACTGGACAACCTTTATATGTTAAACATTGTCTTACAATGTATCATCTCCATAATAATATCCCCAAAATATAAAGCGCTGGACCTTAAGTAAAAAAAACAACAACAACAAAAACAATAGACATGTTTGCATCAATAGCAAAATTATTTATTAGACAAAAAAGTTTACTTGTTATACGTTTGTTTCTCGTCGCTGTTTTTTAATTTACTCCAGGATGGGGATCGATGTCAGGCGTCCTGCACCTCCCATCCGACCTGGAGCGTATCTGAGCCATTTCTGTACTTGCTTGTGCAGGCAAACTCAGAAATAGAGTTCACCCCTACCTGCCGAGTCAGGCCATCTAGGACAAAAACAAACAAAACCACAAAAAAAAAAAGAATTAGAACATAAACATGTATAACCTCTTGTTCATTGTCTCCTACAGGGAGAAAGTCTCTATACACTACTAAGCTGATTAACATGAACGTCACCAGGTGGAAATCATCAAACTGCTGCTTCACTTTTATTCCCAAGAAACTATTAGCTGAAAAATTGACGTGTCTTGGTATGGTGCTGTGCCATGTGTCCAAAAGAAAAAGAAAAAGAAAAAAAAATAGAACACACTGGACAACCCGAGGACAAAAGAAGCAGAAGACTTAAACTCCATCTCCAGAGTAATAGGACATAAAATTTGTGTTATTAAGATAGAGGAACAAATCTAGCAAAGACCTGACACAGGAAATAGCAAATGCGCCCAGCACATCATTGAAAAAGTTTTTACAAGTTGTTCCCTTTTACAAATAAATGTAATTCCAAGTAAACTGTTTTTATTTAAAGATTTTAGAACTTGCCTTTTATTAGTGGCCTCCCAGACTCTCTGGAATCTGGAAAAAGCAAAAAGATGTTCAACAGTATAAATTGGTGTTTTGAAGCACAGAGTACAATGACACTGTGAGGCAGCTTAATAACTTTTCTTAAAGCATACCATCGATAGTGAAGGCATCGGGACGAGGCTCTACATGCTGGGGAGAGCTGTGTCGGTTTGGGTGTTGGGGAGGATTGGCGAAAGGAGCCGGTAGCTGGGCATCATATTAGTGGGCTGGGGGGTAGACTGCACAGTGGTCGGGGCTGTTTATAAAAAGATAACCAAAAAAAAATTAAAGATTATGGACAACGTGCCTACAAAGGTTCCTTGTCTCACACACAGATATATACACAGACTCTAAACAGTATTATTACCTGGTACTTTCCCTCGAGGCGCCTGTTCGGAGGCTGCTCATCCTCAGGGTCTGTGTAATTGTAGAGGGGATGGGGTCTGAAGCAATGAAATGAAAAACAGTCATAAATAACTGCAAATGTGCAGTTTCATTTACACACAATACACACAACAAACAGAATACGCATAAAACTACAGTATTTGAAGCGCACAAATGTACGAGGTTATTTTTAAAGTAGTCAGAGATTTCCAAAATTTTGATTTATATAATGTGTTAATGTTGATGTATGCTTGCACTATAGATAGCGTGATGCCATTGTTAGTTTATAATAGAATTAAAAAAGGGTGATATATTTACAAATAGCCAAATAAGTAAAAGGTTAAACACTAAGAATAATTTAAGGAAGTGTGAATCTTACTCGTTTAAGGATGGATGGGAGTTTACAAATCTGATCTGAAATGAGAAATTAAAAAAAGAGCACAATGTCAATAAAAAGGAGAGAAACATGATAGTAGAGCTCAGGGGTGCCGCCAGAAATTCTGGGCCCTGTGGAAACCAAAATTTATGTGCCCGCTGTCCCACTGTTTATAGTACACATACTGTACACCTGTTTCTATCACATTTAAACTAAGACTGAATTTTCTATAATTTCTATACAAAACCTAACAGTTTTGTATGAAAAAAAGGTGTTTTTCATAATTTTTTTCCAACCACAAAACTGTTTAGCCTGCAACACTGGATTTTTTAAATCTTGAATCTATACGTTGTATGGTCAGACTTAGCAATGACAACGCAGAGCTCCATATATCGGTTGTTAAGCTTAACGTGGGAATGCTTTACCACCATTTAGAGATGAACTTACACACTTGCTTCACTTTTGTGGGATAGCCTACCCGGAGATGAAATGCCAGTTTAGCAATGCGTAGCGAGGCTCCAGATCCCTTCAGTGTGAAGTAACTCAAAATCATCGTCAGGCCTCACACACGACAGCCGCTCTATCGCGTCATGAGCTGGAATATGCCATGTTGCAAATTTTGTGAGATGCTTTTGTGATATTTAATGGATCCCCGATTTCCAATCCAGTAAATTAGGTCGGTATCGGGAGATCCTGATACTGTATATTGGATTGGTCCATTTCTATTCAATATCTGTCAGGCTAGAGTTTTAAATGTCTCCCCAACTTTTATGTTATTTCTACACAAATGTAAGCCAAAATGCACGTTAAAATACAAACATTTACTATTACTTTAACTAAATATATTTTATGGTAAATAAACAGCCTGAAACTAATATACAAACTGTTCCTATTCATTTACATGAAAAGGTCATCCCCAAAAGAAATCTGCATTTAAAAACTGACTTGGTCTGTGGAAATACAAGAACCAGCTAAAACTATATTTCTTTGAAAAATGCATATCTGGTTTGCACATGCCATTCAGACTTTCAGCTGTAACTGTCACATTGTTGTAGGATTGTGTCAAATTTCTATTGATGTTTATTTCTTTTCAGATTACAGTTAATGAAACATTTACATTGTAACATTAAAATAAACACTAAGGGACTGTGTTTGAAATCATAAAGCACTGAATACTTCATAAGGGTTTTAACTGGTTTTATGTTTTTTGTTTTCAATTGTGTTTTTCAGCAGGGGAAATCTACGAGAGCCAAAAAGGTCATGAGAGAATAATTTAAAACATCTGACAGTAGTCGGTGAAAACCAAGACAAGAAGAAACGCAGCGTTACAGGAAAAATGGATATACCATTAAAAAAAACATCAAGGAGCAAAACTTGGGGTGGGAGTGAGAGCACTAAAGAAAAAGAAGACACAGATGTTAGTAGACAAAATTCAGTGTTTATGCCTACACCGCTGAAGACCTTTGAAGGTTTGGACGGTTCTCCTTCTTTGGATTCCAGCATGCATCTCAGTGACCGGTATAACATGTACAATCCATTACAGAATAGCACAACAAAAGCTGAACAAACTGCTTGGTCAAGAAAAGAGTATGAAATGGAAGGAATGATTGGAAAAAAGACAAACAAAACAGGACTACTGGAAGGCTCTGATTTATTCCCTTATGATAAACACAAGCAAAATGAAGCAGAAAAAACAGAAAGCTTGTTTAAAATATCTGATATATTGGACCGTTTAGCAAAACATTCTCGACAAACATTGATGAGAAGCTTCCCTCCCGACATTCCTCAGATGTTTCCAGTGGACAACTTGGATTTAGGGTTAGCGAATAACCCCACTGGGGCTATATCAGCAAGTACTATAGCAATGAAAGAGGATATGTTTGATCATCATATAAGTCCAAGCAGACACCAAATGTTCCCAAAAAATAAACGTAGTAGAATGCGTTCTCCGTTCATTCGTCATATTAAACACAAGGGAACACAGACAGAAATAACAGGAAGATTCCTTTCCAACACTTCTCCACATTGCTCCATATACTTGCCTACAAAGCCAAAGACAGACCTCTTTGGAAGAGCATTTACCAAAACAACAGCAAATATTCCACCTCCAAGTTATGGTCCTGAATTTACTCACAGCATTAATGTTCCAAGATCAAGTCACTCTAAATATCCTCCTTCCTTCATTGTTGATGAATCAGCAGCAGGTAGCAGCACTGCAAATTTTGAGGGTGAAGAAATCATGGAACCCATCCCAGATGATTATATACTTCCAGGAACATCTGGATCTAGTGAGCTGTCCAGCATATCCTGCCTCTTGCCTTGTTCTCACAGCATGGTCTCACTAAGCAAAACACCTTGTGCAAACAACAACTTCACACAAGTAAACAGCTCATCTGATATGCTGTTAAATGAGTTTACACCAGTTGTCACTGATGATTTTGATGATGAAATCTACCTGTTCCAGTGCTCCTGTCCAGGCCTGTACCAGTGCAGTGTGACCGGCCTGGTTTTTTTAATGAAGGGAGAAGGAGACGTGGTTTACAGGACTGTCCCTTGGAAAAGGAGGCTGCTGGGCCAACACCACAAGAAGCCTGCAGGACCCCTGTTTGACATCAAATGTCAGCAGCAGTCTGTGTGTCAGCTTTGTCTCCCACACTGTGAGGTCACCTCCACAGGTGGAGGTCAGTTCTTGAAGGTCGCTCATGTGAATGATGACGGCATTGAGTTCATCACCCCTCACCGGATAACAGAAAGTCATGTTGTGATAAACATCACAGGGTTTTCTGGTTATGGTAATGTCAAGGATGAACACTCTCCCCCTGACCCAGTCCAAGCTTTGGTTTTGCTCTTCTACAAACCTCCAGTTGATCCTGATCTCACATCCATCCTCAGTGTGTTGTTGCTTCCAAGAAACATCGTGATCCGTGATGTACAGCGTACCAGGAGGAAATTAATTGGAGATGAGAGGTACGTAGACACACCCCCTCAATGCAAACTGCATCCAAAGCAGGTTTACACTCTGTCCACTGCTCCTAAGGATGACCTGATTAAAGTTCAACCAAACGAAGCGGATTTTGATGATGAGTACCGTGACAGCTACTTCACATCATTCCAGGTGATTTTAAGAAGAATCCTCACAGATGTTAACCTGAGTCTGAAAGATACGAGCACCTCAAGCTGTGTTTGGGAAAGAGATGTGTGTCTTTTCTCCCCTTCACTGGGAACTATGAATGTTCCTCCTTCTCAGAGGCTGCTTAACAATCGAAGCTGCTTCATTGAAGGGATATCAGCTCCTAATCTCAGCTGTCTAATCGACAAACTGCTGGAGAAAATGGTGATAACTGATGCAGAGAGGGGGGAAGCAGATGCGATGAAAAACAAAAGGGACAAAGCTCGTTTTATTATTGACACTGTGAGGAATAAAGGTGATGCTGCCAGTTCAGAGTTTATTAACTTCCTCCGTGAGCTTGACAAAATTTTCTTTGAGCATCTCAGGTTAAACTGAGTGGATACTCTATGACTTTGTTTTTGTAGAACTCGTGGTGAGAAAGTGAAGCAATAACCTGCATGTTTGTGTGTATATAGAGTCAGCATTGCTGGCAAATATTTTAGGATGGTTAACCCAAAAACAGTATGTTGGTCTTAAAATGATCTGATTACACACTTTAAATATTTTCTATCAGTCAAAAGTTTGGACACAAATTTTCATTCAATGGTTTTTCTTTAGTTTTACTACTTTCTACATTGTAGATACAAACTAAAGAAATCAGATATTGAAAGTAGCCACCCTTTGCTTTGTTGACAGCACTACAAACCCTTGGTCAATGAGTTTCATTATGTAGTCATCTAAAAGGGTTCCACTTCACAGGTGTGCCTTTTGTGGTTCATTTGTGGAATTTCTTGGCTTCTTAATGGGGTTGGGATCATCAGTTGTGTTGTGCAGATGTTGGGTTGGGACATGGCTGACATTCTCATTTGACAACTGTTAAAATTCATATTATGGCAAGAACCATCAGCTAAGTAAAGAGAAACAACAGTCCATCGTTACTTTAAGAACTGAAGGTCAGTCAGTCCGGAAAAGGGCAAAAACTTTGTGAAGGTGTCCCCAAGTACAGTCGCAAACCATCAAGTGCTATGACGACACTGACACACATCAGGACCACCCCAGGAAAGGAAGACCAAGGCTACATTCACACTGCAGGTCTTAATGATAAATTCCGATTTTTTTTTTTTTTTTTTATCAAATTCGCTTGTTTTTTGTCTGGTTGTCCACACGACAAATTATATTTTAATCTAAAATATAAAATATGTTTTGAGTTATTTCACACCTTTTTTTGTTTACTACAAAATTCTGAATGTGCTCATTCATAGTTTTGATACCGTCTGTGAGAATCTACAATCTAAATAATCATGAAAATAAAGAAAAACCATTAAATGAAAAGGTAAAAACTCTTGACTGGTAGCGTAGCTGTGAAAGTTAAAGGGCATTTTTCTATGACATAAAAAGGGCACTTTGACCAGTGTGAACACAGTACTGTGCATCAACATTAATTTCAAAAACAAATGTATGAAAACTACTTCAATTAGAATTTTAAACAGGTTTTTGTGAGATGTATCTATTTTTAGTTGTTTTTTATGTTTTTTTTTTAAGAATATAATAAATGAATAGGACAAGTGGGGAAAAAATGTAAGTTAGGTGACCTATGTAAGAGTTTAACCCTGTGACCTGTAAATTAATTCATAGAAGAAAAGAAACTTAAAATACAATTTTGTTTTTAATTCTAAGTTCACAGATTCAAGGACCTTTGTGCCCATTAGTTTTCCATCATAAAATGTTTTCTAGGAGACACATTTTTGTAAAGACACATTGCACTGACTTCCTAGAAGGGGATGATGAAAGGGCGAGGCGATTGTATTTTATCTCTCCCATTCAGACTTCTCCCCTCAAATATTTATCTTTAAAAAGTCTGTAAAATGTGTTTCTTTAATGATGCCATTTTAATGTTATTCTGAAACCATAGTTTAAGCTTTTCATTTTTATTCTACATTTTTTTATAAGTTCTGTTTTAAAATTGCCTGATGCCTTTTTTTACGCTTTGTTTTTGACAGCGACTTTTTGATTTGAAACGTTACACTTTGTTACACACGTTAGTGTTGTTCTTTTATGTTGTTGTGACTGCATAGAGTAAACCAAATCTGACAGGTGAATATAATTATTTACAAGAAGTTGCATTAAATTCAAATTTGATTTGATTCAAATGAGTTGTGTAAAATTAAAATGTTTATAAATTGTGTTTTACTGCAGATCTAACATGTTGTTTATGACACAAAGCACAAAGTTTTCTGTATGTTTCTGACTATGACAGTGATATCAACATCCCAATCTGAGTTTAAATAAAGGGAAACAAACACTGAAGTGTCTTTAATCTCTGTTTGAATCTGTTTCAACAAAATTGACAGAAACCACAAAGCTAAACACATTTACCTTTAAATTCCTGCTTTTTTTAAACAAAAAAACAAAAACAAAAAAACAACTATGCAACATTGTGAGTTAGTCTAAAGAGACTGAAAGCTAATTCTTCAGCTTTTATTTATTCTCTTTTATTTTAAATTTTTAGTTTCTTGTTTGCTTTATTAAATATAATAACTTGCATCTGTGGTTGTGGGGCCAAACTTCTCCATTAGAAGCTGAACCACCAGGTAATGAGATGAAAGTTGTTTTTAAATGCATGCAAAAAATGTTTTCTTAATGACCATGTTCTTATAAAATTATCTAAATTATTCCACCTGCCTCTGTGTACGTTCCAAAATCCAAAAACGGTTCCAATACAACTTGTTAATATACTGCACATTTAAACACTTTGGCACTATACAAAAACTGTGTGCCTCTGTCCCATCTCATCACACCTGAGTTCAATGCGGACCAGAATTAAATATGGAGATCGTGACAGTTGGCACATTTTACTCCCCCTAGTGTCCACTACGTTCAATAACAAAAACAGAATGGCTCCCACAGTGGTTATTTAACTTGAAACAATGTTGTTGTTTTTTTTTTAGCTTTAATACGGTATCATATTAATTCATTTAATTTACTTTAAAGTTTTACAAAATACTTTCCGTTAAACTATGTTTGTACCTTCATCAGCCAGCAGGGGGAGGCATTTGCTTAAACTCACTGCAGGTGAAACCTGATGGCCAGAGTTTGAAATCCTGCACAAAGGAAAATAAAAGCAGGACAATCAGAGACTATGTGATTACATATTTACATTTACCTGGTTAAATCAGATTCACACAGGACACCCTAAGATAGTGTCTGTATGTGAGAAATATAATAATAATAATAAAGACTAAGAGTTGAGCTCTGGTGTCCACGTTAATGCTGTAATGTGAGTAAACCAGGTTGGCAACAAACGCAGAAGGAAAAGTTTTTTTAAAAAAAGGTTCTGATTATTTCCAGATCGGGAATTTGTATCTTTTGAGATTTTTTTTTATCTTTATTATTATTATTAAGATTTGATAAGGTAAGAAGATCATGAAAGTTGGACAGTAATCTAAAGAGGAAGCACACTCTCAGTAAATCACTTTGACTGCTTAGCAGACTACAGAAAAGCTTTTATTACATAAATCTGAATAAGTTACACTCTCAGACATCCTGGGTTTAACAGACGGATTCAGCTCCAGACAGCCTGCAGGATCTCTTTTAAACCACGTACAGTTTGATGAATCACACCGTTTATTTCAACTTTGCACGTCCAACACTCAACATGCGCTTTATTAATCATCACGCAGTCGTACTGAACCGCTCAGTGCCGCCTCATCTTTATTCTGTTTCATTTATTATTTTCTGCATTTAAAAAGACATTTTCAATTCTGCTTTTACTTTGACTTATTAAATATATTTTAGTCTTACGCACATCATCCATCTGCACTGTGCGGACGTTTGTTGTATTTAACTTAATTTTAATATGATGAAAGAAAAGAGTTTCTCAGATCTCAGAATAATAAAATCTATATCTTACCGTATAAAGCGCCTCGAGGCGATTGTTTTTGCCAATTAGTGCAACATGTAAAAACTGTCGATGGATGTATAGGCACTTCCGCCCTGGCTTTATGTTTATACCGGGGTCTTTGACTGTGAAAGGATCGTGAAGCCGCTTCCTGTTTGCGCTCTGACTGCCGCTGGCTTGCGCTCTCAGATGGAGAGATCGGTCCCAGCTCAGCATCCAGCCTTCACACCGGACGGTGCGCCTGTGAGAGGACGAGCGGAGCCGCTCTCTTTCGTTCAGCTTCTTCACTGAGTTTACAGCCTCGCAGGCAGAAGTTTGGCCTTTTGGGAGCTTCGAGTCTTCGTTTTACAACATTTGATCCCGGCTTAAACAAGCGGAATTTAAGGTTTGGAGGAGAGCGCAGCGGAGGTCTGGAGATGAACCCCCCGTGTGCCCGCTGTGGCAAGATCGTGTACCCCACGGAGAAAGTCAGCTGCCTGGACAAGGTGGGAACTTTTCTTTGGGGACAAATCAGTAACTTGTGCATGATGGAAACATTCAGTTTAACACAGAGAAATGCGTTTATACCGGAGGTGGGTCACATGAATGGTGAAGTGATGAAAACTCACTTTTTAAACCGTTTTAAGCCTCAAAAGGACATTTATAATGAGCGCAACCCAGTGCGGGTTATTTAAGACGGTCTAGTGAC